>QNGE01003148.1:0-45087 GCA_008508345.1 Paragonimus westermani
GAAGATTTGGTTTTTCTCCTCAACGGCCTGATACTTGTGTACCTGGAGAAAAAGCGACTTAGTGCGACGAGCACTAACCGTTCGACAGAAAGTACAAGATCACTGTTCAGCGTAAACTATTTATCGAAAGTGGAGGAGGGTCGTGCAGCTGCATAAGTGTTTTGGATATGGACAAGAGTCACCGTGGGATCGCGGAAATGTTTGTCCACATTTGGCAGAAATTAATGTTCCATCTTCCGATTTGATGTATGATTTCTGTATTTCGGTCTATTTTTATTCCTAAATGCGGTTTAGGCATCCACGAAGAACTGCTCCTATATGTGATGGAACCGATCGTTGCTAATGTACCCGCCTCTTGCCCCACCGAGCTACTACATGTAGTAGAGGAAAACGAACCACTTGAAGTTGATGAGGAAAGCTTCATTATAAGATCCCCCGTAGGACCATTTTGCTTCCTTTTTACCCCACCCCGAATTATCATCCAGCAGGACATCGTTGGATGGTTCCTACGAGGAAACATACTGTTGAAAGACCGACGAATGAAAACAAAGTCTATCAGACATTGCTGCCCCATTTGCCGAAAGACCACGGAACACTGGTAGGCACTCCGAGGATTTGTACTAAAGTGGTCATAGAGAATGTATTCTATGTCCTCTTTGGCTTGATCCGCGGTTTATAGGCTGTCCTCTGCCGGCCTCCCGAAATTGCTCGCAAGGACGTGTCACTGCAGTGGAACATAGATGTCATGCGATCATACAATTCCCGTAACACATAACGGTGGCCAATCCTACGCCAGTTTACCAGGCCTTTTGTGTCAGCGCCGTTCGTGGTTGGTGTTTGCAGAGGACCAGTGAAGCCGTCGAAGGTTCAGGTGTACTTGCAGCAATGAATTGATGAAATGGGTGTTCTTTACTACGAAGGGCTGGTCATTTCCGCAAGTGGCGCAACAGTCTCTGTGATTCTTTCAAGCGTTGTATGTGATACCCCAGCTCGCTGCCTCATTGAATAATTTAAGTCACTCTGGCTATTTCGGTTGTGATCACCGCAATGAGCGTGGTGTGTTGACAACACAGGCCGACGATCCTCAAGTGTGACTGTCCAAACCGAACAAACGAAAGTTTTCGTTCCCAGTCTGACGTGCACCATCACACCGGTGATTTCCCGTCCCTTTCTGTCTCCCTGGATGTGATCCGGAGTTCCCCACGTGCTTATATGCATCTGGTTTACTTGGGTGTAACCAACCGTCGACATCCCGGGATGTCAACGGCACATGAAGACGCCCAGTTGAAATGAGTTATGCAATAACGTCTTACCAATAACGATGTTGGCTAGGGGTGTTTTCAACGATTTCATTCAATGATACACCGGATCAAGGTAGGAGATCAAGGTTCCGGGATCCAGTCGATTTTTCTTGCTCAGTGTCAGCAGGCGTCTGTTGATCTCAAATACGATCACTGAAAACAGGTTGTGGAATCTCTCTGGGGAGTTACAGTGAATACCAAAAACAGAGTGAGATCACTTACACAATGAAGCAGAGCTTTAAAACGTTCCCTTGAAGCGCTGCTAACGACTTCAAAAGAAAGGCCGTTCCAAAGGTTAACCCTGTAACAAAAACTGCTGCTTTAGATATAGCCAAGGACGGAGCTCGAAAAGCCTCCAGTTGTGCTCGCCGGCCGTCGCCAGTTGCTACAGCGAATTACTGTTCAACGAGATTTGCTCTGAAGAATAAGTGTGTGAGTATTAAATCACAGCGGAGTCTTCGAAATTCAGGTGGGTACACATCAGGGATTCCAAGTCGAGACAAGTACGTGACACTTCCTAGACCCGCTTTAGACACGCTCGGCAACCATTATGTCTTTCTTCAGGCCGATATACCCTACCCGGTTGGCATACTCGAGGGGCGTTCTTATGTAGACCCCTTTAATCATTTGAAGTGCTCTATGGTCTATGCGAGAGAAATTGCGCCTAATCTTTCTAAAAGCGGCGAATCCTTTTTCTGCTGCCATCTCGTAGTGATACGCAATGGATAAGTTGGACGACAACTAAATGCCCAGTTCTTTCTTCAGCTTGAGTCACAAGATATCTGCTGTGCTAGACGCACCGTAAATCATGAAGGCACTGCCAGAATATCCACCGAGTGACGTATGAGCACACTTATTGTCACTTAATGGGAAACAGTAATCGTCCGTTTGGCGCTTGATCGCGTCAAGATCAGTCTGTAGTGCACTGAGATCAGCGGCATTTCATAATTTTTTACGTCGACCGCCTATAAGATGGCGTTGCTGAAAGTATTATCGGCAGCATCGTTGACGTGAAGGAGAAATAACAGAAGACCTAGCAATAACTTTTGGAGAACTCCTGCAGAAGCGAAAGAGCAAGACAGAAGGTTTGATCCAGCTTTAACTTTGAAGGTTATATTACCAAGAAAAGAGGCAGTTCGGCGGAGAACATCTTGACTACCATAGGCTTCCAGTTAGCATTTCAAGGAGCCGTGTGAGAAACGGTCAAAAGCTTTGACGAAATCAAAGGAGATAGCATCTGAGATTAAGTTATTGTCTCTGGCATTCGTCAGACCACCCATAAAAAAATGCATGTTTCATTATGCATGACGAGTTAGGAAGGAAGCCATGCTGGGTGGAGGAGAAAAGATGATGTGATGATAAGTGACTGAAGATAGCATGTTTTGCTCGGAATGCTTGTAAGGTTGATTGGCCGATAGCTAGCCGGAGATTGCCGGTTGCTCAATTTGAATATTGGTGTGACCGTCGCCTCCATCCCAACACTACAGAGAATGCGAGTCTGGAGTTTTTGCCTAAAGAGCTTATTAAAGGGTTCTGCCAGACTAGCAGCTGCTTCCTCAAGTATTCTGGGATGGATCTTGTCAGGACCCATTGCACTGTATGAATTTACCGTGAGTAGGAGGTCTTCAATATCCATCACAGAAAACTCAGCGGTGACGAGTGGTTGCCGGAAGCTCTGCAGCGGTAAGACAGGATACCGGCTCGGTGGTGCGACATTGTGGACTGCCGATTAGTACTCGCTGAATAACTCGGCCACAAATAGAGAATCAGATAAAGTCTCCCCGTCAGGCAGTTCTGAAGAAGAAGCTGAAAGTTTATTCTCTCCTAATAGTCGCATATGCTTAACTAAAAGGATCTTGTTTCTGCTAGCTTTGAAGATCTTCCCTTGTACGAGTTTGGTATGTTCGCGGATCTTTTGCCTACATCCGTATCGGACAATGCGGAACGTGCTTAGGTCCCCTGGGTTTCCTGTAAGCTTCTACTTCGCGAGTAAATAGGAACGGTTATCGAAAGAACGACGTTGTTTGTGTGGAAGAGGTAGTCTATAAAAGAAAGTGTACAGTTTGCGTGGTACAAATAAGTCGTCTGCTTTGAAACGTACTGTAGTTCTGGTTTACGGAGTCGAAGTCAAGAAGAGCTGAACCTAGGTAGATTCTCAGGCCGTTGAAATCAGCCTGAATGAAGTTTCGAACTATGGACCTTTTTGATAGTTGTAACAGTAACAGACAAGTACAAAGGTTAGCAGATAGTGGTCAGTGTCCAAGTGGCGGATTGATGATCACTCTGTTTACCAGGTAGCTTTCGTTAGTGATGACTAGGTCGAGCATGGAGGGAAGCTGACCAAAACAATGCCGCTTTGGGACGCTGGCCTGCTGCGTCCATACCCTTCGTCGTATCAGCGCCGATAAGGAAGCCGAGAATTCGTTTTGACATCCCTGGTGAAAAACAGATGCCCAGTTTATCTTGGGTGCATTAAAGTCACCCATGATATGCAGATGAGTAGAACGTACTCCTAGGAAGCTATCGAGGCTTACCAGAGGGTGTCGTCATCAGAGAGGTTAGAGTAAGGAGAACGATAAATAACCCCCAGTAGAAGTGAGTCTTGGCCATGCAGCGCTTATCTCATTCACAGAGCGCCACATGTAACAGAGGACTGAAAACCACCGATAATCCTAATTGTCGAGAGATACTGCATAGGGAGAATCGCGAAACTCCTTCATTCTCTTTCTGGCACAGTCATCCCTTTAAACTGAATACCCAAAGACAATCGTTTCACTCTCACTGATGTTGCTTGTTGTTCAGGTCTCCGTAAAAGCAAACAAGTGGGGTTGGGTGTCATGGAGCAACCGTCTGATTTCCGGTAATTTAGTGAACAGACTCGAACAATTGTTATACGTGCACTTAAAAACTAATTTCTCGTTCGATTTCGCGAGAAACGAGCAAAGAGAGTGCGAGGAAGAGCCTGAAGAAGAAGGTCTAGAATTGAGGAGGATGGTAGGGCTGGACTCGGTTCGCTCTTCCAAGTTGTTCTGATGGCCTTTCTGTAAGGCTGCGGGCACGATACCACTGCCTGTGCATGAGTAAGCGACCATACAGGACGCTCGACCAGCATTCTTGATGTCGTAACTTGCAACCTTCGCGCGCCTGCCGAATTCCGTTTTCTGAGAGAATGTTTGGAAGTTTTCACCGACGGGAAATATGACTTCGTTTGCTGGATGCGGGGTTTGAAAGAGGGGAATGCGCACGGTATTATGGATCTACTGATAAAATTAACCATGAGTGCCTTTTGAGTCGCAGGAGGCGGTTTCAGCAGGTTACTTCCCTTCCAAATTTTCAGGAGGAAGACTTTTCCGCTGGACCGTTTGGTGGTTTTAGGATAGATAACTCTGAAGACGGTTTCTGTGGGGTTTCGGTACCCTCAGTGCTCGTGCCTGTGATTAGGGCGTCGATCGTCGGAACGACCACAAAGACGGTGTCTCCACTTTACGCAACCGGCACAAGGATTTGAGAGGATAATTCAGGAACAGAAACTAAGGTCTTAGTCTCCATTTATAGCTCCTGGTATGCTATGATTCATGACTTAGTCTCTGTTCGCTTTTCGCGTTTCATCCTCTCCCGCCGAGAGACATCGAAGGACACGTCTTTCAGACAGGAGTTGGCGAACTGCAAAATCACTGTTATAACTACTACGCTCTCCGGGGTGAGCATGGTTAGCGAGGTTACTGAAAGTCTAAGTGACTTTTCCGTTGTCTTGGCACGCAATCTACTAGCGGGTACCAAGTTTGTGACGTCCTAGGAGACTGAAGAAACTAAAAATTATTTGGCTGGCTCGGTTGGATGTGTTGTGGGGAAATGGCTCTATGAAACAACTCTTTTCTCTGAGAGCTTTCTCGTTCATTTTTCTTAACGCCTCCTCTGTGCACTTGACGGAGAAACTGCCTTCTTGGTGATTGCAACACCAGTTAAGGCAAGCGCTATGTGTTCACTCAGAGACTGTAGTTCCAACCTCATCTTGGACAGAGTCCGTTGGTTCTCCTGTATCTCAATTTTCTTGAAAGAAATAGGAGATACAGAACTGAGAAGAGCCCCTCATTTGCAGTCACAGGTTTACTGCGTCACTCCATTTGTCGTGGTGTGTGTGTAGCCAATCAGCGGTGGAGTAGCATCTTGACATTTTGCAAACATGCAGCTTGTGCAGATAAAATTAAGAAGTGAGGGGCTAGTTGCTTATACTGGTGGTCATTGAGTCCAGTGCATTCGAAGTTATATAACTTCTGACACTGGTAGAACTGCGTGTCATTTTGTACGGACATTTTACACCCATACTGGCCGCATACGCTTTCTACCTCAGACAGTGTCTACTGGATCCCAGCACAGCTAGATTTCACGCGTGTAACCGTGGATAGGGACGAGCAATATACAATATAGAACGGTCGGTTAATAATGGTTCAGAAAAAACGGACACGACAAAGCGGAAACATTCAATAATATGTAACCCAACTAACTCTATACAAACGAATTTGTATGTTGTTCTATAACGAATAACAGTGGCCGTATGCAATTTTTTGATGCACAGGGCACCAGCAGCGGAAAATGTAAGTAGGCAGTAACAACGAGAATAACCTTGAACCAAATTTTGAGTTACCCGTGTTGATGCCGAATGGAGTTTGTTATTTTTCCCCTTCAATCAACACTGTTTGCTACCTAAGAGGTCATAAGAATTTTCAGGATATTGCGTGATGAAGTCTCAGAGGAACTCCCTCCAATAAGTAAAACAACAAGAGAATCCGTTAACGCAGTTTCGTGTAATCCTTTTGTGATAAACTGGAGAGCTACTGCCCTGCCAACACAATTAGGGGTGAATTTAGGAAAATCCCTAATTTCGTCTGATGGACCAATACGGAAACCATTTAGAGATTTGTTAGAAATTTGGGAAAAAAGCCCTAGAGAACCCCTAATATGCGTAGCGTAACAATTTCCTGATTGGTCCATTCCCTGTGCCATGAATCACCCCCTAAATTGACCAGAATTCACCCGAAATTAACCCTAATTTGCCCTAAATTAGCCCAGTCTTATCCTCCATCAACCCGAATTTGCCATAAATTACTTTAATTTTACCCTAAAATAACCCGATTTCACCTTAAATTACCCGAATCCACCCTCAACTTAACCCGATTTTACCCCAAAACCAACCCAATGTCACTCCTTCATTCACCAAATTTCACCGCATTCCCTTCTAATTGAACCCCATTTAACCCCGAATATAATCCGAAACCGTGTAATCCACCGGGAACCTACCACACAACACTGAAAGTAAATCATAGCAGGAATGAACAGGGAAAATATATTGGCGTGACTGAAAAACAACACACAATAGAATGTTCTCGTAGACAAATCATCGACCCCCACGAGGTTCCGTTTGCTGGAGAATAAGAAAGGTATACATTGAACAAACGGCTTACAAATAATGGCAAAGCAAAACATGAACAAATTACAGCTCACATCAATGGTAAACTACATTCGTATGAACAATGAAAGGGATCGCTTATTGAACTGTTCACGTAGCAAGTGATAGTAAAATTGATTAAGACCTAGGATGTGCACAACTGAACGCGGTTAAAAGTCAAACTCATGTTGAAACGCATGACACACCAACGGACAACACGTAGTTTCACAGGTCGAGGTTCATTATTATCTCATTCACGTCACTCTTATTGGTTCCGAACCTGTCCTCATAGCAAATGATAGAACAATCGATTAAGGCCTAGGGTGTGCACAACTGAACGCGGTTGAAAATCAAGTTCATATTTCGTTCGATGCTTACTTCATCTCTTCTTGGTGGCTTTCTTGTTCGAAACTTCCCTCCAAGGTCACGGGCATCATATAACCAACACCGCATCCACTTTTGTAGTTCATTTCGCCCGGTTACTGTGTCCATCTCCTGAGATAGGACTGCCTCTATGTTAGAGGTATATTGAATTACTTTTACACTGCACTAACCTTCTATTACACGCCGTAAGATGGAGTCCTTGAAGGAGATTTTATTTCTTCCTCCAGCGTAAGTAATTTCCATGGCTAGCTGGGATTTATTGACGCTAGAGTAACTTATCACCAAAAGATAATGACGCCAATAAAAAGCATGCAAGTATAACACGTAATTAGCAGTGTGACATATATAAATGAATAATGAGCTAGATAACCAAATGTTTGAACTTATCAAATTCCTGCTAGTTCTGTACACATGATTGTTGCAGATCACTGCTTGAATATGCGGAGACTTGTGGGGGAGTTTCAGAGAGCAGGGTTGACGTCAGTGTGATCCTTGACTCGTAATTCCTTTACTGTTTGAGGAAGTACGAGCCTCAGAGCCAACATCCTTTCGGTGCCACTGTGTATCACTTAGTTCATGTCCTCCAGTACAGGCACGACGATGTTGTGTTAGGTGTCTCAAACCTCCACTTGTTTTTACATGTCGGAGGGCCTGGCGGCTTTTGGTTTGACCGTGAACATGCCAATGACAGGTTCACCAAGAGTGAGATAATTTGTGCATGTGTGTGGAGGGGGAGTGGGTGAGAGAGGATTGTACAGGCACCTGTGGTGTCGACATGATTGAGATGGTCCACCGTGCCAGGTGCACCACGAATGAACACGTCTGTTTCACGAGGTCACTTTGCGCTTGGGATTGTAGGATGAAAAGGTCGGGGGACATCGGACCACGTTGAGGTAGCACACACGAAGTGTCGATGCAGTAATTAGCGCGGACAAACGGAATGTGCCAGTTATGAATGTCCTGTCCAAAGTGACCCCTACAAATACTCCCCCTAGAGAAATTGCTGTCGAAAACTCGTGAAAATCTGATTTTGTTTGTACGGAACAAGCGTTGTAGCGATCCAGCCAATGAAACTGTCTGCCTGAACGCGTCGTGCGTGTTGGCGGTGTAGTATTGACCGTTGTGGTTTTCATGGAAGTAGTGTTCGTGGAGGGCAACGTCTTGGGTTGGTCGTCAGCGGTATCATGGCGTGTGTGTTCCGTCAAATCACTGTATGCTGGTTTTAAACGGTCAATCGAGATGGTTCCAGTTTTGTTGGGGAACTGTGTAACAAAATATTTATCGCGCCGGGAAATGACGAGAAAGGGACCATCGTACGGCGGTTGTGAGGTTTTCCGTACCTGAACATAACGGATAAATACGTGTGCACAGTTGGATAACTGAGAAGGAACATAGCGGTTTGTGTTGACAGATAGTGGTGCAGTGTATCGAAGTTTTGCCATATATGAATTCAATTTCGTTACATAAGTAACTTGATCGTAAGGGTTATTCTGGTTCGGAACGAAAAATTGTCCTGGAACAAGTAGTGTGGTCCCATAAATTAGTTCTGCTGGGGAGCAGTGAAGAGTAGACCGGAACAATGTACGCAGATCCAATAAAATGAGGGGGATTATTTTGGACCAATCCGTACTGCGTTCATGAGCCATAATGGCAGTTTTTAGGTGTCTATGGAAGCGTTCAACAAGGCCATTTGCCATTGGATGATACGCAGTATTACGAATATGTTTACAGTCCAAGAGTTCTGTGAGATGTTGAAATAATTTAGATTCGAATTGGGAACTTCGATCGGTGGTGATTGTGGACGGCACTCCGAAATTCGAGACCCAACGTGTAACAAAGGCACGCGCGACAGTGGCGGCAGTAGTATCTGTAATAGGGATTGCTTCAGGCCAATGGGTGAAACGATCCACACAAGTAAGAATGTAAGAATTACCACTGGATACCGGCAGTGGACCAACAATATCAACATGTACATGGTCAAAACGTGAATTTGGTGCGGCGAAGGTTTCAAGGGTAGATCGTGTATGGCGAATTACTTTAGAACGCTGACAACCGATGCAACTTTTTGCCCAACCTCTAATCTCTTTGTTCATATTCGGCCGCAAATCGTTGAGCAATAAGTCGTACTGTAGCCCTAATTCCTGGGTGTGACACGTTGTGTAAGACATTGAAAACGTGTTGTCGCATAGCTGACGGCACTAGGGGTCTGGGTATGGTTGTAGAAATGTCGCAATCGATAGTGCCGGGATGAGTATACAGTGGGACCGGTTGAATGTTGAGCGAGCATGGAATCATGGTCGAGGCGGATGACTGTTGCTCTTCTTTTTGTAACCTCGCCATTTCAGCGAAATCCACAGTAGACAAAGTATCGATTGAGTCCACGTCTGGACGTGACAGCGCGTCGGCAACAACGTTCTAATCACATGGAATGTGCCAGTTATGAATGTCCTGTCCAAAGTGACCCCTACATACCCAATGGTCTCCCTCATGCAACGGCGAAGCAAAAGCCTTGCAGACGGAGTACTCATGGATTCCAAATGGTCCATCTAACAGTGTTCGAAGTATTACTCATATACTTACCACAATTCCTCGAAATGTTTGTCTCCGAAGATTGTCTTCAAGCTCACGGAAAGCAGCTGCAGTGTTCACGGGTAGAGCATGTGCGCGGATTTCACGAACAGCCTGACCCTGAGCGTCCAAATCGGGAAGTAGTCGACGTTGCTGGAGACGTTCCTCCAAAATCTTCATATCCTTCAGTAAGTTCTGCAGCATTTGCATCATCGTTGATAGTCGTGAGGAAACAGTAGCTTCATTTAGTGGTGAAGATGTTGCCAGAGGTGCCACGGATGAACTTGTGGATGGCTGTGGCAACCTTTGCGGTGACGTGGGATTAAGAGGACAAATGATTTGAAAAGAGTCAAAAAGTGGGCGGAAAAATGAAGTGGGGACGGCTGAACGAGGTCGACTTGGAGTAACCGCTGGACCAGGCGCCGCAGTAAGAGAACTGGGATGATGGGGTGTGGGGATGCCCAAGGAGGGAGAAACGAGACCGCGGAAAATGGTGAATGGAACACCTTGAATGGAAGGCGCGAATTTGAGGAACTTCTGTTTCCCCGAAGAGTTGACTGCCCCCAAGACGAACGCCGGATACCGTGCTGTTGTGGCACTAGTAGCACTCACGGGCGAACAGCTATCGGAGTCCTCGGATGATGACTGCGGCAGAGGCTTCGTGGGAAGCATGCTATCAACCAATAGGATTTAAAGGCACATCGGTATTACCTGGCCCTTTGACTCCGTTTCCCCATGTGCACAGTTTCATCGGACGAATCCACATCAGATGTGACCTTTGCCTTCTTGGAATAACGACGTGTTCGCTTAGAAACATAAGACACAACCATGAAATCATTACCTGTTGTGCTGATTACTCTCACTGATATCCTTACGGAGTCACGCGGGGAAACCCAATGGTCCCGCACAGCTGTGGTAAACTGAAGAGGGGTAATTTGGCCACGATGCTATCCCGTGGAACTGAGCACTGCGCAGAAAGGTTCACCATCCTTCAGAAAAGTGACAACGCTGTACATCTGAAGTCGAAGTTCATCAACAGTTGCGAGTGACACGTGATAGATGAAACAAAATGCTGTAAGTCTCGAGGGGAACTGTATTTATTTACAAATGACGTTATTCACAGGAGTGTAAAATGGGTACATACACATAACGTGAATGAAACGGGAAGAGCAAACCTTTGACATCAATGCGATACGCACTTGCTGTTAAAATGTCTGATGATAAATCTTTGACAATGTACATATGCAAATAGTGGGAGGAGAATCTGTGGGTGAACAGAGGTAGGAGCGTGGTGAGGGAGCGGTAACCCACAGTGCAATCTTCAGAATTGGAGTTAAGTGTGTCAGCAACTATGCAGGGAACAATAACAAGAGCCACATTGTCCGGTTGTAAACAAAACAGAACCCTTCATTAACATTGCGCATCCAGATGCAGTAGGACAATTGAAGGGTGTACCAACATCAGAATGAACGACTTCGACAGGAGCAGCAGCAGATCTTTTTAATAAACGTTAGTACAATTGTATCACTGGAGGTGTCGGCCCGTTAAGCATAGATTTCAGTCTGTACATGAAAGACTCAAACGGAAAAGCAGAAAAGTTACCCAATGAACCATGTGTGGCCACATCATCCGCAAGGTGTTCCAGCGAATGCACATTGTACACCATATCTGCCTGACCATACAGTTTACGACAGTTGGATACAAATAAGTGCATTAATTGCTTTGCAAATTCATAATGAGTAACACCGAATGTGGGGTGACATAATATGTATATAGCAGCAGACAAATCTAAAAAGTTGGTATACTTATCACTGTCCAAAATATTCCGCAAGGCCACCGGTCCGATGTACAATAAAAATTACCGGCATTCGATAGCCTTCCAGGTTACTGATGAGTAGTCGGGGATTTGGTTTATTTTCAAGTTGACTATCACTCACATTTGATCGCAGCCTTCGCATTCAGAGAGAATTTCCAGCCAGCCGGTGTCTTTCGAAAAGAAGAACTAGACTCGAGTTTCGTTCTCATTGGAGCTTATCAGTAGTGCATATCCTTGCCACTGTCGGGATTTGAACTCCGGCCATTCTAATCATGAGGCAACCTTCCAGGTCTTAAGGTCTGTCAGACCTCGGCACATGCGGGGAAAGTCACAAGATAGACTGTTCCGACATGATACAATCCGTTTGTTTACCCGTTGGAGTGCCTGCGAGCTTACGCGAACGCTCCTGGAGACCGGTCCCGATATCCAGTTGTTAATTATACGACGGACAACGCCCATGCAAACCGAGTGTATATAGTCAACGGAAAAAGTGGAAATCATATCGACCGGTGGACACACAAACGGGGAGAGGGACTTTCAGCGTGCGATGCGAAACGATGCGTCCGTTCGAAGAGAACCACTTTGTGACGAGAACGTTACTTTTCATTCGCAGAATACACCTCGTTGGTCACACTTATCACAGCTGTAGTACGCATCATGCCCGCGCACCTGTTTAACATACGAGCGAGCCGGTGTATCACAGATCACCGCTTTCAAACAGACAGTGATCGGAACATTGTTTATCTTTATGCCACTGCTTAACACGTCGTGCAGTTCTTGCAGTGTGTCCGAAAAATTTATGTTGACGTCTCCAGGTTTGTTGCTACCTCCATACACACCAACCACAAACGGCTCGGTTACCATCGACCCAATCAGACGACGAGCACAGGCCATATTGTTAACTTTCCTGCGTTCGATGGTGATAAGCCATCAACACTCAGCTGGATTCCTACGGACGTCACATGCTGTAACCGACTGCCTATGACAGCATTCACAATGCCCTTAGCCAACCCCAAATGGGCATATTTGCCTGGACAAACGTCACGTATCGGCGAACTTCTCGGTGTCGACAACAACGTGCAGGCATCATTGGGTAACTCCGGTATTCTTTCCTTCAACATACGCAAAAGTCGTGTCACCTGCACTTTGGGAGTGTTGCTGGAAATTGCCCAGTCTCGAAGGCGATCGACAACGCTGACTTTGGGAAGATCAGCTTCCAGATCCTGCACACCAGTTTCTGCTGAGCTGTCTAGTACATCTGAAATCAATCTTTTGCATTTGGAAAGTTTAACTTGCCTTCACAAAGCGGTTGTGATATGCATCTTGGTACGGGTGCCATAGAGGTCGGAGAGCGTCCGCAAACGTCTGCATTTTCCAACGATTCTTGTACATTACGGTTAAGCTGGACAAGCGAGAGCTGCACATTCCGATAAATGGTGGAACGGCTGGCTAACGTTTTCGAAAACCACTATTGCTGTAATGAATGAAATAATTTCTCTTACTTCACCGTCATTGTGGTGCTGCTCAGACATAATAACAACCTCCTCAAACCCCAAAAGAAACAGAAGTGCTAAGCTAGGCGTAAACTCGAGCGCGGTGCGCCTGAATAATTGAAGCGGTCCAAATTCGGATGAACAATGAGCGAGTTTATGCGTACAACGAACATTTCCTGATTATGAATGCCATTCCTTTGTGTTATGTACTTCATATATTATATAAACAACCTAATTAATGACGCGCAGGGGATTGAATATATATTCTCATCCATCGATGCACTATTGGTCAAAACGAAACAACCCTGAATTACCCCTAATTGAATCTCTAATAGGTGCTAGCAGGGTGTTTTCTTGGGAATCTTGACAAGGCAATTCATCGACTCTTGTGAGAACGAAAAAGACCGCTGTTACCTCACTGAATGTATGTCCATGCGTAGCTTGTGAACTTTTTCACGAATTCCGACGTGGGGAGTGCTCTAGGCATACATGAATTCTGCACATGATTATGATGAGCAACCTGTATTCTTAGCCCCCAAAACCACTGTGTGTATCAATGCACATCTTTTGACACAATGTGCGGTCCCTTGGGCTATTTTAGAATGATCTGAAGTTATCCTGCAGGTAATTACTCTGGGGCTTGCTTACCTGCATACAACCGGATTGTTCGTCTACTCTTTGCAGTGGGTTCGTACCGTCACGTAATCCAATGGTGACAGCAGAGAGCAGGTGACGCTACGGTAACTTCCTCCTTTTCTGTGTTGACGGTTCTCCATCAGTGACACAATACATTAACACCTAAATTTCCCGTTTCCAGCCAAATTCCATTATAGTTGCATTATAACAATCCGAACTCCCTTGTAGTCGGATTTCACACAGCCTCGCCACCTAAAAGTAATCTTTCACGGTCATCTCAAGGGACTTAATACCTAACCGTTGTGTGATACGCCCTCGCCGAGTACAACATCGCATGCAAAATCCTCACGGATTTCATCGACCCTTCAGAGATTGTGTTCTCACCCTACAGGGGCTTCTCTATAACGTCTACAATCACAAACAGTAGTTTGGGATCCGTTTGCTTGAAAGTGTTCATTTTCTCCTTGTTACCATGGCTGTCGTCTGGTTTATCCATCTCTTATCACTACCAGATAGCCGCCAAAAGGGGTTTTATGACTCGGGATGATCAAAAGAACCTTCCTCCGGACAGACAAACACGCCTTTCACACGCTTTACGGAGTCTACATAAGACCACTGCTCGAATATGTCAATCAAGTCGTCTACGCCGGTCTGAAGAAGGACATATTCGCCATTGAACGTGTCCAGCGAGTAGTCACCAAAATGGTCACTAGCTTGCGTCATCTCTCTTACGAGTCTCGCCTCGAAATTCTTGATCTTTATTCACTTGTGTTTCGAAGACTCCACGGCGACTTAATTCTTACACACTTTCTTTTTAGTACAAGGTCCTGCGACAATTCGTCACCTTGTAAGTAATAACAGTCGAAAAGGGCACGGCAAAAATCTCTATAAGCATCGACCTCAGACCTTCCTAGAACAACAGTTCTCTTATAGATTTACCAACTACTGGAACGACCTTCCACTAGAGATTGTTAGCTGCTCTTATGAGGTTCGCCTCAAAGTGTTATTGGATTTTCACCTACTTAATGAACCGTTAAATTAGTAATTTATCCTGTTCTGCTAGATTATTAGTTTACTCTGTTCATGGAACTTTCTGTAACCCACAAGAGCTGTGCTACATCCTGTTTTCAATGACTGTCTTTCATGTCACCAGAAAACCGCTGGACATCAGAATGAACAAACTGACTGGATTCGGGTAGATTGGGTCACCAGCCTCGAATCTGTGTACGAATCGCTGAAATAGCTGAAAACCACCTGGACGCGATAGACAGTGTGTGCACACACACGTTTTTATCAGTAAACTTACTGAACTTGCTATAATTCAGCATTTTACAGAAGCAGAGAATCTTGGGGCACAGCGGATTGCGCTACTTCAACACGGTAAAATTTTAAACTGACTCAAAATATTTGAAAATGCCGATTCAAACAAAAGTGAAAAATATGACGAGGTCGATCACGTTTGTGGTTGCAACGGCGGTTGTAAACACTTTTCCTTTTATTATTTACTGGGTAATCCTGTCATGCTGCATAAGAGACGAATTAGTTATGACACCAACTGGGAGGCGGTCGGCCCTCCCATGGGCGTCTTATGCACTGGCTAAGATGAAAGTACAACAGAGTGCAACGAATATCTGCTTGTTTGCGTTAGGTTGTCGTTCACTGCGCCAAAAATGCACCGTAGCGTAAATGAATTGTGGGACTGTTTGGATTATATGTTGTCAATAAACAAAGACCTGACGTCTGTCGCCCTTATGTATCATATGTTACATCCCCAGCCCAGGATGAAAGCTACGAATAATAATGTAAATGGGAGGAATAGACAGTGTGCTGTGTGGGTAGCGTACCACTCGCGAAATGCTCACTTTTTGGCAGACAGGCACCCTCGACTGCGCTGTCTACCCCACCCCTCGACCACGAGCATTTCCGAATCGTCTCAGGAATTCGTGTTCAGAAGCCTCCTGGTCACTCTGTGAAGCGTTCGGTTTGCTGTGACCGCCTCCAACGGAAGTATGTCAAATTGCATTTCTTTCAACATATCTCCTTAGTGCACCGCAACTTGTGAAGGACCTTTCTCCCATTCATTTCCTACAGTTTATTGCTGTTGATAAGGTTACTCTGAAGGAGCTGGAAAATATTTCTGGGTAAAGTCCACCAGTGTTGACCTACCGAGATATGACCGTTTGCAAACCTGCACAAGCGATAAGTACTGTATGCATGGAAATTTTACCATCTTCTTACCAGGTTTCCGCGTATTTTTGGCGTGGGCGTCGTTTCTTCTAAAACAATATTCGAAATTAAGTATCTTCTTCGTTCGAGAGAGAAAACGTGAATTCTGTTTGTCCTCGTAGCCGCTCTCATTTGCCGGAAACGTTCGAACAACCAAGGACTATAATTATAAACTTCAGGTTTCATATCCTGAACTTCGTCTGTTGCGCGTAACCGTCAGTAGGCGTACTTACGGCATTTGCCAACTAAGTTAACCGTTATAGAGTACAACTCATTCATCACCGCAGAACCGCCGTAGCTGTTAGAATTCAGCCTTGAAGAAATGGTTTAACTACGGCGTATCACATGCTAATATATTAGTGGATAGTTGGGTGGCGGTAGCCTGCGAGGACAAGCACGGTGTGACTGTTTCCAGCACTCAACTGTGTTCGGGAGAATGAATCCTTGAAGTGTCTCACCACTCATCTTCTCCATGTGGGAGTGTGATTTCTGTCTGTTTGTGAGTAATGCGTGGTTGCAACTGTTCGGGTCGTGGAAAGTTTCATAATTATTCGAACGAGACGTCAGAATTCACTTGTGATCTGTGGCTAAAGAGGACAAAGTAACCAAGAAATGGGAGTGATCAGGAGGTTGATTACTGTTCACCTGACTTATGGTGCCTTGTGCTTACCTTGGAGGCATCTATTCTGCGGGTATCCACTGTTCACATGGGGTTCTGTTGGAGAAAGAAGAAACGTTTTGCTTATGTATCATTCCCGTTTTTCATACTGTGATTTGAAGATCGTCGTGTTTTCGGTTAGTTCGACTTCGGATGACGTTGTGCTCTGTTCAGTTAGCGGTTGCTAGTCGGCACAAGGTTTCATACTTCAATCTATGTAGGCTAGGATGAGAAATAAATTGCTGTTTCATATTGCTTAACAAAGTCATACGCCTTTTGTAATCTGGCAAAGTGCCGTATCGCGTCAGCGATTGTCTGTAATGAGTAGCGGGTTGCTTGTCACTCTGCACACAGCCGGGTACAGAACGTTACACCCAAGCCTGAGACAGTATCGGACAGAGAGATTGTCATGCAGTTTCCATTAACTGCCCATTTTGTACCCAATGGTGGCGGATGAAATGTCCGGTGCGCCATTCAATCTGTTTCACAGGTGAACGGGTGGATGCATCACAAATGGTTCCACGTGGTAGCCGCAGTTCATCTCTCACTACCCACTTGATATCACTGACGATATTATTGACATTTAGTATCACCCACACATGTAGGCTTCACAAGACTACATCTCACTCCTGTGGCACAAGTTTGGCTGACTGTAGGTCCAGCGATTCTCCTCTGGATTAACCATAATTACAGTCTTTACGAATTTTACATGGACATTCCGTAATCATTTGCTTGCAAGTAGGCTACATGTGTTAGTGCGTTGAAAGTGACTCGGCTGCCTTGCAAATGACAACTTAAAGGCCACTAAATCTGTGTACCATAACTAATCGCCTTCTGTAGACATCTTCGTGACCCTTTCAGTGGAGTTCACGGAGCTTTGAGCTTGTGAAGGAAGTGTTAACACAGCCTTTTCAGAGTGTTCAGTTTGTTAACCGAGTGCCGTTCTCCATGAAAAACTCCTGACTGATTTTAAAAAACTGTTGTGAACGAGGTCTGTTTCAAAATTGAGTGCAGGAATGAACGGCTTCTGTTACCGACAAAGGAATCACCGAAGGACTGGTATATACTTCTTGTAGCTAGCCTATCTGGCGTGAAATCATTTTGTTTATTTCTGTTATAATTTTAGCATCAACTGGTTCTGACCAGTTTGTTTGAACATCTTTGTTTCAGTATTCACTGTGAGAGATCCTTCTCTGTGGTCCCTTAATAATGCTTGCCCTGAATGTGAGACCTAGATACCATGGGCATTTTGATACTTGTAACTTGGGCGTTTCAGATAAACTAATCATCTGCCTTTTGGGAAACCAAGTGTAAAAGAATACCCACCAGCATAGAGGTATAAACTATACCCACCTTGAATCGATTTCCGCAATACACTGTTCTCAATACTCATGAGTAATCAGTTTCACTGAGCGAGCTCAGACGCAAGATGTATGTTCGGGAACATTCCGGGGTTCATACTCAGAAAAATTTATTAATTACATTCTTTGTTAAACCACAACAAGTTGAAATCGAAAGAGTTATCGGTTTCGCAACGCTTCGACCCTCTCGGAGAGCTTTTATCAAGCGATTTGAATCGGAAAATTCACAATGTACAAATGAGGTGGCCATCAGCTGGTACATGTTTGTGTTTAACATGCGGTGTGTGCACAGGCCACCAACAGTGTAGTAAGAAGCTCCGGAAGTTAGAACACGATTAAACCGTTGCCACACATGCGATCCTCAACGAACACCAACTTGAAATCGACTATCCGACTGTGCTAAAAGGTCGTTTCTTTAACCACAAAGAAAGTCCACCAGCAGAAGCCTTGCTGATCGCTAGTATACCACGAGCAATGAATTCCCCCGATAGCCTCGAAATTGTCAGTCGTTTGGCTAGATCTACTGAGTGGACAAGAAGTTTTGTGGCATCCCTGTCACACAGCCTATCCCAAACTGTCTGCACACATGTTAATTAATTGCACGAATTTACCTACAAACGCAACATACAATATCCATCTATCCTCGTTTGTACCCGGAGTCGTCACATGGTGACCTAAGTGAACCGCGAACCCATACATTCTATTGGCAGCTTGTCCACGCACCGCATGTTAAACACACAAACATGTGCCAGCTGATGACTACCTCGTTTGTACAATGCGAATTTTCTGATTTAAATTGCTTGATAAAGGCTCTCCGAGAGGGTGGAAACGTTGTGAAACCGATAAGTCTTTTGGTTTCAACTCATTGTGGCTTAATCAAGGAATCACTTAACAGTGAGCATCAGCACAGCTCAAAATAGGTTTTCGCATATCCGTTCTGTTTACGGTTCGAATGTACTAATTTAATTAACTGTTGATATACAATTACACTCCCAACACGCACGTATTGCAATCTTTATGACCCACACTGCCTGCACTAACCTGAAGCTCAGGTATTGCCGTGTGCTACTGAAGCTAATCGCGTACTTTGTTCGAAATTTCAGGAAGCAATTCTTACAAGCATGCACTCACCTCCCGTCACTAATGAAAACCTTGAGTTTTGTTGTGGAGTAAGCGATGTATGAATTACCAGTTCAATTTTCGCCGTGTTTTGAAGTGCATGTGGTTCATATAGGTGCATGACTTCACACCATATGCAGTTTGCTGCATCAACAGACCACGACCATGTGAATGGTCTCGGTATTGTGAAACCGCAGTAATACACCAAATATTCGTCGTGTACTTAAGAACTCCATTACTACGTTTACTTAGTAAGTACTTATCTGAGTGCTCAAGGCCTTGGTTTGTAGTGAGATCACCTTCGACGTCCCTAAAATTCTGAACTCCCCGTGACGTGAGATTTGCCTTGCCAGTACCACCGCGCCTGTTCATATTACTTTGTATATGTAAACTCACTACAAACCACCAGCATCAAAGTTAGTGGCCGGCATAAGTATCGCAGTTATGCTCTCAGCTGTGTAATGAATTCGCACTATCTCTACTCCTGTAGGTTACATTCACTAGGATAACAATGTTGAGCTATTACCGTTAGGAACGCCGCTTAACCAGCCTAACGCTTGTATGAATTCTGATGGTCGACTGGAATTTTCCGTCGACGCACTCTTCCACTCTGGCGTCTGCTGTGCGGTTGTGCTCAATGTGCTCTCAAGTCCAGCTCCCTAGCACCCCTTAATTGTTACGTTGGAGTCTGTTGTGAACGGTGAGTAAATCAATAAATAAAGTTTGTTTGCAGATTCATCGTTTTCTCCCTGCGACTTCCGATTCACGGTAGCATAAGGTTGGAGAAACTCTGGGAGTACGAATTCAGGATCTAGCATTACAGGTTCAGCCCTCATTTGCCAGATAGGGATGCGATTTCCTTTCCAGAACTGAACCCGCTGGAGTTTCTAGTGGGTGTGCAAAGTAGTGCAGTGCCCGCATCGATTTCGGAAAGTGAACAGTGAACAAACCCCGGATATTATAACTAGGAGTCCCCAAGGGCAACTTAAAAATGGTTGCAATCATACTTGTTTGAACGGGTCCACAACCAGCTTTCTCAAAACTTTTTCTATCTACTGAGCACTTATCCGAATTTTGCAGGATCCTAACAGATAAGTTTAAAAAAATTGGCAAAATATCATATTGTCATATTCTAAAAAACGATCCCATGTTTGTATTTTCTGCTGCTTGACTTTCAATAATGCTGTCATTTTTGTTGTGGAATCAGTGCGATATCGTAGGAAACGCCTTTCGGAAACCTAAATTCCAAGTAGTGGAGAGAAGTCATTAAATTACCTGAACAATAACAGTAAGAAGATATGCAATAAGCTGATGAAATTAATTGCCTCACGCAGCATTGCAGCTGGTGTATTTTGTAAAGCTTCTACTAATTACATATTCACTACCTTGCACGAACTGACTGATCAACAATTCCCTACTTAGCTCTGACAACATTCGAAAGCGAACAATACAATTTTACTGCGTGTTTATCAAAAAATCACATATCTCCTCCAATAGATGATACGTAAGAAATACCTGAAGAAATAATCTTGGACATCACATCACACAGCTTTTTATTGTGATCTGATTATCAACCAGTGTGAATCGCCGTTTCTTTCAGGTACATTGTGGCATCAACGTTGCATGAGCAGGTGAACTTTATTTTCGGAAACGCCAGTGTACCTCTGCTGAATTTGAATGACATTGATGGCATAAATTGAATAAATAATTCAGGATAACTAGAGAAACAGCTCTACCCGTTAAACGCGTCGCCATCGTGTTACATGCTGTCCATTTCAGCATTACTGACAAGCCTTGATGGATAAAAACATGAGGCACACAGCTTCAGCCACGTCAATTCCATATTATCGTGCTAGTGACCTTATTTAGAAACCGGAAATATCCATTAAAATGCTGCGCTTAAAACGCTGTCGTCGGCAAGCGATGTAATGGGTTCAGTCTCCCGTACATCCAAGCTTTCCGCTATCCATACAGATGACCAGAATACTAATCACACAGTGGGCTGCTGTTCGATGGTGGCAGGCGAAAAACTGAATCATTTGCACTCCCAGAACTCACAGAGTGAAGCTCATGGTTGACTGAGTCTAACATGATGGTGGTGCCACTTCGTAGTCTCCACGTTTTTCTTCAATGTGGGAAAACTTACGGATTTCACCATGTATTTCCTGTGAACCGACATACCGTCAAAGCTACTAGAGGAACCAAAGTTGCTAGTCTTTTGTGGAGAAATGAGAGAATGGAAACTGCATAGTCAATCGGATAAGCGTGGCTAAGTAAACTGCAAACAATTGTATGTAGGTATTTACAGATCAAAGAAGTGTATATATATATATATCGGTTATTAATTAACTGGAGCTTGATCAACTGTCAAAGGTGCTTCGTCGTGGGAGACCGGCGATCATACTATCGATGAGCCGGTTACCGGAGCACACTGTTGAAAACTAATCTGTTACGTGAAACTCAGCTAGAACTTCAACACCAACACTGTTTCGACATATCGGGTTATGGAGCTACCGGTGTTACAGAAAAGTAGTAATTCATAAGGACGTAAGTTTTCGTAGTCGTCTTGACATCACTTTGTATCATCTACATTATCACAGATGATAATACCTGAGTGGTTCTCACCGACACTCACCTGCCACACAATCGTGAAGAAAAAAGCAAACCCTGCAGAGGAAGAGAGAAGGAAACGAGGGGGACGAGAAGAGACCTAATTACTGATAACCGCTAGGTCTCTATTTAATCATCCGGATTACCTTGCCACTCCTGATGGTTGTCATTTGAGCTGTGCCGCACTAGAACTTTGAAAACGCTCTAATATGATAACTAGGGTTCAATTACCACTTTCTTTGTATGTAATGGGCATTAAAGTTATTCGGTCCACTAGTGGAGTCAGAGCTGGCAGAAGACTGTTGCACGTTTTCATGTTCATCGGAGCGCAGGTCGACGTTACTCTCTGAATTTGTGGGGATTAATTAATACGAGACCGATCAGTGTGTGCTAAATGAATCACTCCACGTTGGAGTGTCGTAGTTAGTAGGAGCTTACGCGAAACCGGTAATTATGGTAGGCGTTCAGGTTGTGGCTACCTGATCACAGAACAATATGTTCATTCGGTAAACAACCCGTGATCACGACAGCCACAAAATTATCTTCGGCAAACTTCGTTACGGAGTACATCAAACGTTTGCATTACTTAGAAGTACGAGGCAGCAGGAAAATTATATCACAAATTTCCCCCTATAGCACACTATTGTAGCGAAAAGGCGGCCAATAAAACACGATCTTCATTGTCCAAATCGCCAGTCACATGCAACGCGCGCTCTCTCGTTTTTGAGTCATAATTCCAACCAACAACACCTCCGAGTTTCCGTTCACACGTCGTGTGCACTTCTAACCGGTTTACGTGCGTGATCGGCGCCTTCTATCGGGGGGTTCCCGCTTGCCATTCCTCGTCTGTTTGTCCGATTTCCTTGCGCGATGGCTTGTCCGGCTTCTCGTGCTGTCCGCCATCCACCAACTGTTGGCCTTGACCGTGTTTCAACATCCTGTCGAGATGTTGTTCTAAATATTGGAAAAACCACGCCTCCGATCTGGCCATCTGTCGTATTTCGCCTGCCCTGCCTCGCCTGTTGGTCCGATTCAGTCGAGCGATGACTCATCCGGTTGCGCACGTTGTCCTTGATCCGATAGCAGCAGGCTTTTGAACGTACCTCCCCGCGTTAAGGTATTCGGCCGAGCGTTTGAGAACTCGCACCTCCGACTCGACAATCCACCACACTTTGAGAGCGTTACACTATTACTGTTCATAGGGGTTAATTGTGAATATGTCAGATCGGCATGATAAGTTCATACTTCGAGGAGGGGATGCGCATACACTTTTGTATACCTTCATACCAAAGATTATCTGCAGTTCAAGGATGCACGATGTCGGACAGAATACTAACTTTTAAAATACAAAATGTGACGACGATAATCAATAGATAAAGGAAATTACGATATTCCATGACACTGTTGAACAGTAAAAATTATTGTGCACCAGAAGCATTTTGTAATAAAAGCGCCAATGTCATCCAATCGGAAATACAAAATGTAGGGTTTTGGAAACCTCCGGTAGTGTACCGATAAACCTTTTTTATCACGATCTAAGGCCACATGTACATAGGATTTTCAAAATGGTGTAAATACTCAACTAAAAGGGTTAAGAACTCATTCAGTGCTCCATGAAATCGAAACGACATTGAGTAAATGCACAAAGCAACTTAAGTTATACGCTAGTTGTTCCGATTCGTAGGGTGGACCTAAATTATTAATATATAAAATTGTTAATTCAGACATAAAACAGAGGAAGTATAATATAAAGCGGAGCAGAATAAAAATGCGTGCATACAAAATAATCTAAAAAGTCATCATGTGCAAAAGTGTGTTCCGAAGGCCAGCTGGCTCTGTGTACAATGAAAATTGATGTAAATTAACTGCTTTCCATCCCTCGCTCTCTTCCATAGGTCGACAATGCCAAGTGCAGTCCCACAGTATGGCATAGTGTAGTGCATAAATCCGGTCTGATATCAACCTGACACTTTTTCAGTCCAGATTAAGGTTTGGATCAAGTGGGCTAAAAAATCACAAATTCCTTATCCTTTTCATTGCCCCGAGGCATAGCGGATTCATATACTTAAGTGGAATTGCTGCCCTGTGCAAACCAGGACGCCACAGGTTGGCAAATCCTCAGCATGACGGGCAGCGTTTCTCTGATGGATAAAGTTTTCATGAGTCCCGACCAGAGAATGGACAGAGAGGAAGGCTATTTGATGTGCTGCACAGACTTTTTCTTAAAAGCACCTACCACAGCCGAATTAGACGGCATAATCGGACCCGTGTGGCAAATTAACAAACAGAATATAACAACTGGCACTTCAGAGACTGCCGCAAACTGTTGACCATTTCTCTATGAGTGCCGATGCTATGTGATTCTGTCTAGCAAGGGTTCAGCTAAACTGGATGGTTTCGATAAGTCACAAAAGTGCCCATAATGAATGATTCCCATTTGACGGGTAACAAAATGCGTCTTATGATAAAGTACGTTTGTGTTTTGGACGCGTTGAAGAGAAAAACACTGTTGGAACTGGAGTCTGATAGAGTTAACGTTGCTTGGCCATGGAAGGTGTCACAGTAACACTTTTTCAATCCTAAATGCAAGTACACACGGGATTCAGCTCATTTTTATGGCAGCCTCTAGAAGTAACCATCAACATCCCCAAGTCCCATGGAGGAGTTGGGTGATACACTCGCAGTGCCCGAAGAAACTATAGTTGGTGAATGACCCTTATATGCAGTTGTTGCAGCTCAGAATGTTAGGTCTCCCTTGAAAGTCCTGCGTAGACCATCTACCACCCACAGCTCCGAAGGTCGAAGCACGCGTTCCAAAATTAGCGGGTTTTTGAGGACACTGCTGCACTCACTTAAGATGCGTTGATGTGAAGTTGGTCTTTCGATTGCTACCGCTGCCCACATCCTGGTAGTTTGCACTCTATCAACAGCATATGTCACGTTGCATGCTCTAACCCCCATACAAGTCAGCTCAACTACAAATAAGAAACAAATCGTTCTTGAAACTGACTAAGAACTTTGTTGCTTGGGCTCAAATAAGGTCAATCAAACACTGGAAATTTAGGGTTGCAACAACGAGGATTTCGTTGAATCATCCGTTAGAGACCAACCGTTAACTTCGAAGTCCCACGCATTAGAGATTCAACGTCTCTAAATCCACCAGAACAGGATGTGTTTGAAATCATATATCTTGTGAATTATTTGAGGTGCAGCCCACAGGGTATACAGCAAACTGGAAAAGTATATAGCTCACACTGTTGTGATAGTTAACTGACACAGGAACGACCCGAAAATACTCAATGAAATTTACGGTTAATATCATCCTTTTGGGTGGCTGTATTTCTGGGACTATGTAAACCTTTATATGCAGTACTTGATTTATAATATTGGTGTACGTCATACTTAGTTTGGGACGTGCGTTATGCACCAGAATGTGTAAAGACGGACTGATCTTGTCTGTGACACTATGTAATTGAAAAACGAACAACTTCAAGCTGATTTATCACTGCCAGTTTACCACCAAGGCCATTAGAAAATCTTATGCATTAGGTATGCGTTTGAATAAAGACTATTGATTCACCTGGAGAAAATGATTTGCTCTCAGACCTCAAACCGATTGACCTTCGCCAATGTTATTATGCAATAGTATGGTGATGATTAGGAAAATTTTAGACCTTACTCTACATTAGTCGTAAACGACCGCCACTTGATGATGTGCAGTGTGTTATGATTGCAAAGGGTTCACTTTGTTCACACATAATGAACTGCTACACCTACTACCACAATAAATGGCTCATTCACACAGTTTTCAGGAACCATATTCACACATCTAGGCACGTCCACCGTTCCGCATAAAAGTGTTAAAACAGCCATAGCAACGTATGGTCTTAATTGTATTCTGACTACTGAAGAGTATTGCGGGTCCCATGCAAGGTACATTGGGGGCCTTCTGGAGGTCACGTGGAATTTCTCGTAAAGAGCGTAATTACAGAAATGGAATTAATATGAAAGTGGATAAATTTCAACAGAAATTATCTATGCCAGCTAACGGCTTCCGTCTCGGTTCTGGCGTAGTTTTATTCAATACTTAGGTTGGTGGGATGAGTAGAAAGTTAACTGGAGAAAGGATTGGTTACTATCGGCAGGGCTCGCTTCGTGGTTAGGGCAATCGCGACTGAGAGTAGGCGGCTCTAGAATTTAGGTGCGATGGTGGCCAATCTGGCTCAGTGACGTGAACGGGGTCATTGACTAGTCGACTTGTATGTGAAATAACTGCACTTAATGACTCAAGGTACTAAAAGCCTTGAGAAGGCTGTTTTGTTCATGATGCTATACTTCCACTTTTGGTTCGGTCGTTGTGTGTAAAGTGTAGACGCTTTAACTTTAAATGTTTGGGTACAGATACATTTGTTTTAAACAGTCCTTTCCACGCTCTTTCTATTCTGTCTTGGTTATAATCTCTTTTCCTTTCATGGTTGTTTGGGAGTCAAGCAATTGTAAGAGCCACCAACA
The DNA here is from genome assembly GCA_008508345.1 of Paragonimus westermani. Lineage (NCBI taxonomy): Eukaryota > Metazoa > Platyhelminthes > Trematoda > Plagiorchiida > Troglotrematidae > Paragonimus > Paragonimus westermani. The sequence goes on from QNGE01003148.1 coordinate 26,131, forward strand.
AGTCGTTGCTTTTAACGGGTGTACTTCCCCTGTTTTTGTTTTCCGCAACAAATTTAGAATGTTAGGATGTAACAACATAGTTTTAGTATATGGAAACAGTTATTAGCATTAGGCGAGTTGGTTAGCGTTATCAGCTGTACACCGTGCAACCTGCAAGCAGAACTCGCATGGGTCCACCTACCCATAGTAACAACCAGAGTAATACCTTTCGGACAGGTAATTTCTAACCAATCCCATTGACTTAAAAGTTGTCAAGTCAGGAACGAAACAGGACTAGTAATAAACGAAATTCTCCCCGCAAAACAACTTTGTCGAGTACTGTTCATTCACATATTGTTTTTATATCAGTATTCCTTTTTTGGTCGTGAAATTCACTATGGTCAGGAAGCTATTAGGGTCAGTGAAAGCTAATGGAGGTCCCTATGGTATCCTCAAGGACCAAGGTGGTATGTGGGTGCAGTAAACTACACTGGGCACATGATGTCGTCTATTAATCCACGGGTTGAAAAAACAATGTGCTTTGACTACAGCAGTCGGATATGTTATTTGTATCACCTAAGTAATCCATTACTACTGGTTGTAGTGGATTATCTATATGTATTGCAGTCAGTCTATGAAGAATGGAAGAGCATCACCTCAAAATGTAACATTCAGTATGCTGACTAACAGCTCAGTCCTGTATTGACTGGTGCTTTCCTTTGCGTTGTGATGTGACTTTTTATGCTTATAGTTACTGTTTTATTAGGGTGTATCTTAAGACTGACTGTAAAGTGCATAGAGTGTGAAGTAGTAATTCATGGGTTTAGGTGAATGCTAGAATGTTTATTGTTTAAGAAAGGGAAATACGTAACACTTAGCTAGACCCTGTCTACGGAACAAATGGTCAAAACTTAAGTATAAATTGAGACTAACACTTCAACGGGCTATTTACTCGTTAAACAATCAAGTTACTAATTTGTAACTTATAGCGCTCCCCTTCGAAGTCATATGTTTTATGACTAAGCTACCTATGATAGTCGAGTAAAGCTGCAGGTGGACTTTGTCGTGCTAAACAAAATTCATGTCATGCGTTGTTTAAGTCTTTAATTTACAAGGTGAACCTTGTTCGCATTGCTCATTCCTTGCCGTTGAGTGCCATATCTGAACCCGTATCTACAGAAGCTTGAGTTTTCAGGATTCTTCTTGGCCAGCCTAGTCTAACGTGGAAAACCCAACGCGGACGGTGGTATCATGTTCACTTGCACAACATTGATTTCTGTCTGCCTCGGTGTTTAAGCCAATGGTACACTGGTGTAAGGCTGGCAACCTATGTTCCCTTGGTCGATACGCCTTCCATCCGAGTAACAACAAGCGTCAGCTTTTCTGGAAATCAATTAAGGGAAAACTGGCGTAGCTCCACTGTTCCGGATCACAGTATCATGGAAGGTAGAATTTGCGATAGAAACAAAAACTGTCAGACAGTCGGACTAAGCTTTGTATTGGATGTGCTCTAAACTACGACGGTTGCCTCTACATTCACTATAAGAATATTTCACAGACTCCAGACAAGCTCTGATTACATGAGCAACATTCAGACAAACGGACCACTGTGCGCTTTTTCTAAAAAAGAGCTCGCATCTGTGACCACGTTACAAATTTATTACACCCATTAAATGCAGCATGGCGTTAAAAGCATCAACAAGCTACTGATATAATCCTGAGTGCTGCAGTGTATGATTTTGAAAGGTACCTAACGTGAAAAAGCTTCTGCTATTCTTAGCAAATTTGGGTCTGTCAAAAACGAACGGATGAAATGTTTGCTGTATCTTGTGGGGAACACTGTAGTTAAAGCTTATCCGAAATTGAAATATCCGTTTCGTAAGTTTCTCTAGGTAGTCACAAACTCCATGGAAGTTGCGATGGGGTAACCTACTCTTCAGGTGATATTTTCACTCATCTAATGAATATAGCTTTGCGTCCATCAAATATCGTTTCATCCGTCAAGATGAAAATAAGATAACAGCTCCACAAGCAACGTCAACTGGTAGCTGATAAGAGAGCGCTAAACCGAATAGCAATCATTAATCCCTAGGCGTTAATTCTGCTAAACCGGAGAAATGTTACAGCCTAGGTAAATCAGTCGTGAATAGTAAAAACGCCTGAGTCAACCATGCCATGATTAGCAGTATGTAGCCTAAGTACTCGGCGATGACAGTCATGAAGGTTTTGTTAAAAAAATAGTTTACGCCTCAAAAGTTGATTGCGTGGAGCTAAACTGAATATACTTGAATCTAGGCGAAATCTGATAGAACTTGCAATTAAGGAAAGCTTCTTATCGGTGAAATATTTTGATAGCCGGAGCAGTTAGTTGTAGGTGAATTACATTAAGACAATCAACGACCATACAACGGTGGTTAACACAAGTATTTAAAGGCCACATACTTATGGTAAATAGAACGACCCGTAGTTTAGAGATAACTGAAAAAGAGAATGCATGGGATTTAGTTGCTGATGCTGTTGTGTGTAAGGTCAAATAAGCGGAAGCCACATGCCTATATAATCTGTGAATAAACAGCTGAGTTGTAGCTGAGAACAAAGTGATACCTTGAAACGTTAACATTTCACTTCCGTCACTTTTTATCACTCCTTAGACACTTCATTTATTTGAATGCTTTCACGCCAATCAACCCGATTAGACACTGTATTCCCTAATTCTTTCATTCAGAAACTAGACTGTCACAATCACTTCAGCTTTTAATGAATAAGAACGCGTTTACAGGGGCTAGCAATCAATGTGAGTGGATAGACACGTGACAAGAACACTGGAAATATGGGGAAAGATCAAGTAACTGAAACATCTGAAAGCTTAACTGTGTTCAACGCAAGGAAAAATTCGTCGATATATGCTTCCACTCCCCAAAATTGAGCAGGAGAACCTGAATAAAAGGCGTCGACGAACTGTTTCACTTAAAATAACATCGGTTATCCACGTGAAACAAATGGTCCACTTTTAAAAGTAAAACTGATTGACATTCACCGATTTCTTCATAAATTAATTGGATAATCAATTTCAGGATTTCAGCCGTTGACTTCCATTTGCGGCGCGCTACTGTCAGTTGGCGATGAACAATATCCCACATGTTACTGGTTTCGAATGGGAGTTCTGTATACTTACGCTTCTTAGTAATAATTGTGTTTGTCTAATAAACATCGCACTTGGGGTTTTATAGGCCCTTTAATTGTAATGTGCGTCAAGATTTGTATCCTTATCGATCTTCTCGTCGTATTGTGCAAGAAAGCAGAAGACAGCGCGAAGATGTGAAGTGTTTTGTTCTATCGAGTGGTTAACTACTGTAACATCATCTGTGCGAATGTTTATGCGACTGTACCTGAGTGAGTATCCTCACGGCACGTCGTCCATGAAATGCTGAACTGTTGAAACTGCGTTACAAACCTCAAGCGCCATCCATACAAATCCTAATGGATCGAAGGATGTAAAGGCAGTCAATTTTGGAATGTTAACTTCATTAACACGCGTACTGGGCTTCAACAGAAGTTATAAATGAACCTCAGTGCAATACACAGTTCCGTTATCAGGTTACTAGCTCGTTATCCTGCAGTTTGCTGTAGAATGTATCAAATACTTATTAGAATATTCGTTCACACCATGCACAGGATCGTAATTAAGCTTAGTCGTCGTCCGTTTGATGCAGGCGATCAGGTTTGTTTGTTGTCTTATGCGCACGAATAGCGCATTACTTCCAATTTGCTGGTGTTCCATCTGGCCCCCCCCCCTAGACGGTAGGAGTGATTCCAGAGCTCAATTTTTCAAGAGTAACGAGTCTTCTGGACACGACACGTGCCTCTTTTTTCAAGAAAAATGGAAAGTTTGTTCTGGGGATTTTTGAGGTCGAAGAAGTGCCTCGTGGTTAGTGCCTATCAACAGTTATTTCAGTTTATAAAGAGGGGACCGAAGACAATGTGACAATCACAGGGGCACTTGGTGTCTATCACATTCCGGTTACTTACTGATTCCATTTTACGTTGGCTCTGTAATCCAACTGGAACACAGGAACATGAAAAACGGACAGGTAGGCGACACCTGCCCATTCCACTCAATGGCGCAGTCAGGAACTTCAGGCTTTGACTATCCTGTGGATAAACCTTGCTTGGCAACCACATAGTTTTACCCAACTATTGGTAATCTCGGTACATACCGCCTGGTGCAAAAAAAGCTCAAATGACATTCGAAGTATGTGATTCGGCCATCGCAGACTATGCAACTCGATTATTTGACCAGTGGATTACGTATCCTGACGTGATCGCTGACGAACGGTCTGATTGCTAATGCAATCACCTTACTCACTGTGGGCTAATTGGCTGAGATACCGATGGTCAAACGCCGCGAATTTGGTATTATTGTCGCGAGCTGCACAAGACGCAATTTAACATTATACGCCCTTTGTTTCAGCGACCATCGGACATTTCAACACCATATTTGACGTAGGTTGGCAAAGGCATCACGCTTTGCTATCCTCACCGATATTTTGTCAATGATATCAAAAACCGACCCAAACATGTGAAACTGTCCAAATTCTCAGGTGAATTTCCTGCGATGAGGGGCATAAGTGTGAGAGCGTCGCAGCTCGGGAACAGCATTTTTCGCTCTGAAGACGTGAAAAAATTCCCACGCAAACGAATCTGGCCAGCCACACCACTCAGTCTGGTCTGTATATTTTCGAAACAGGGTTTAACCAAGACGAAGTCGTCTGCAAATTTCGTGTCGGTCAGCCTAGCACCAGAAAGAAAACTGGGAACCAAGCTGGTTGACTTTCTCAGACCCGCCGTTCGAAATGTCGTTCGTGGCAAAATTGATTAATAAAGTGGAGGTGGGATATAGCATCAGATAGGATGATCACCCGACACAATGGTCCGTAAACTCTCCGTGCTTCCAAATGGGCGTACAGTGATCTCACCAGGTTCATGTGTAGCCGTGAGAGTCCCTAGCGAATGGGGATGCTTCAATGAATGTCGCGGACAACTAAGTCACAGGATGGTTTTGAAATCCAAAAGGTTGTTATCGTCAGCTATCTATTAGAGTGTCAATGTTGTATTATCTGTCTTATGGTGAAAATTTGATGAATACATCCTAGATCGGATCGGAATCTTGCTTGTTTTTTACGCATCTGACTTCCTGAGTTTAGTACGTTGATGTAATGTGACGCCAGTGATTAGCATGGGCACAGCTGACAGGAGACTGTTGCTTCTGTGATAGTCACGTAGACCTCAGGTATCTCTTAGAATGGGACATAATACTGATGGACACATATCGTGAGACATTTCCGGTTTACCAACCGTTTTAAAGGACTCTTTTAGTTCTGAGGTCTACTCAGTTCAACCATCTTTGGAAAGACGAGAGAGAAGATCCGATCCAGGAGCCTTGTTACACTTCACACCAACTTCTGATTCTCGCATCAGGCCGTCACAACTGCTTACAGACGTCGATCGTTGTGATTAGGAGAACATGGACACAAATATTCTCTATTCTTACTCGCTCTTGCGGGATAGAACCATCTTTATCGTGAGCTCACAGCGGCGCTTGGTTGACTGTTTCAGTTTTGTGAGAGGAATAAGTGGGTTACAGCCGGGCACAGTTTGCTGAGTAGTTACATTGCATCCTTTCTTTCACAATAAACCATGCATAATGATGTGTTTTGAACTTTGATGCACCGGAGTTTGTCGTCGAGAGGTTATGCAAAGTAGACTGATTAGTGAACCCGTCTCCTGTCATTTGGTGACAGAAAGACAGGGTATTTCAACATGGGTGCTAAAAACTTAAGTACATCAAACCACACTAACATTCATTGGAAGCTTTTTATGTGTTCTAACTTTGTTGTGGTTTCTTCTATCATACACCTGTTTTTTAGCGTGCAGTTTATGTGAGTGGCACCTGTTGCATGGATATACTCAGCTTCTACGATATCCTTCCTTCGCGTATCCAGGAAGAGGATTGTTAACACACTTTAGCTAGTGTAGGATTTCTTGTAATCAGACCTTGTTCATTACTCATCAGCGAATGTGAACAAGACCGCGTCCTTTAATTGACTCGCCCCTAATATGAGGTCAGTAGCACAATGATCGGCATATCTGCCTCAGAATGGCGTGGACAAAGTTCAACTCCTGGCTGTGACAAAGATATGAACGACTTAAGAGCTCTAAGTAGAGCAAAGATAGAGTTTAGTGCGTATCTTCTAATGGTGATTATTAAAAACTCTATAGGGACGTGAAGGCTGTGAACAATTTTGAGTGAAGTTTAATCTATATTTGACATCTGTTTGATATATGCTTATTAGTGACCTAAAATCGGAGTAGCAGCCACGTTCAGATGATGTAAACACGGCTACTGAACGGGTTTTGATTGAAGCATTCAGCTCATACTTCTCTTGCGAGCTGTTTGTCTGCATTTACGTTGTACCTGTAGGTTTTCAGGAGCCTCAACCTGTTGTAGGTTATCGGCCGACAGATGCTTCTCGGTAACAGTCACTGCAAGTGATCCTTAGTTTGAAAGGAAAACGTAAAAATGTATCGCTTTTTCAGAAGTAGATAAGACTACTTCCACAACTTCGGGCTGTTGCGTTGTAATGCCCTCGGGAATGTCTTAAAATCGTGGAGGTTTGCGGAATGGGAGGCCTATTAACTGTGGGAATGTAGACTTGCCAAACACTGAACTGAGTTGAATCGAACATCGTTTGTTCTTCCGCGATTTCGCCCGTGGACTTTTTCTTGTTTTAAAAGTCACGTTCAGACAAAACAATCACAATGTCTAAGTGTATCATTCACAACACTGTTTTGTATTCGAATCCATGCTTTTTTCCGCATGCCTGTGATGTCAGCAACCTGGAATCACTTGCCGTACACTCCTCACCGACCTCCGTCCTGTGTTGAATTGTAGTGACTTCTGGCAATTCAGGCATCAGATACTAGCAAATGACGAAAATAAATCCATTGCCATAGATTACTGCGCGTGCAGTAGTAGTGTCATACATTGCCAATATATCAACACAGTAGAAATTACTATTAATACTATCACCTAGAGCAATGTTCCAGTTACTGACTGGGGAACTCAATTGCTATAAATTCAGGAAGCTCTTAGTTATCTTGTGAACTTGAGGAAGACGTTACGTATAAGTCTGAGAACTCTCGTATCTGAAAGTGCATAATCGGACTTGAAATGTTCCTATTTGGGTACGCGAAATTTTATTCAATATATCTTATGATTCAACCGTTGACTTACCACCAAAAGAAGGACAGCTTCGACACGAACGCTGGCTTGCGATTTGTACCTTCAGATTTCAATAATGGCTAGTAATTCAGACGGCTTACTTGAGCAACGGCCACACACCTTATTACAAGCAGTTTCTCGCGTACACAGTGTGGATGAAATCACTGCTTTGTACACGCTTGTAACCAGAAAATGTGCCTAATTTGAGGACCATGTGATTTTCGAACAGTTGAAAAAGCGATCCATCCGATTGATATCTCGTAATAAAACGGAAACCTAAGTCCAGAGCGGATTAACGTTGTAAAATGGAATGTGACCGCCACTGTTTTCTATGTACCCAATCTCATTCATTTTGCACTGAACCAGTGCTATCCAATTTCACACTGATATTGCAGGATTTAAATTTCATCAAGGTTGTTTTGCATTGTAACAAATTCCCAGAAGAACCTAACGCATCCAATTTGAAAGGGGCAATGTTTTGGCCTAAGAGCAATATGGCTTAATTATCCTGATATTATGAGGCTGACAGCGCTATGTAAATCAATGATAAATTCACTGTTATTACGCTCTAAATGATTACATCACAAATAGGCTAATCTTATTGCTAAGATATTGATAGGCTTGAACTAGCAAGACTGGCACAGAATGCTTGAGGTAAGACATGGCATCTACCTGACACCAAAAGACTCTTCGTTACTTGAACCCACAGTTCACCGTTTGCGATGAAAACAATGAGCACTTCCCTTGGGACAACAAATGCATCGAGTTCTTGCCACCTCCTCGATATAGGTCAAATGCCACATTTTGTCAGTAGTCGAGGTGGCCGCAGTCGCAGTGTCGCCCGGGTTTTTATGTGTGCAGAAACGATTTGTTTGAACCCTGAGGCTTCATTGACCAGCCACAACCACCCAACCTGTGAAAAACCTGATGCTCGTCTCACTTACTCAACCCGACCAACGGTAACTGCCGAAGATTGACTTTTTTGTGTTCCTAATCATAACAAAGTGGTGTTGATCACTTATTAAATCAAACTGCCCCTTTCCTATTGGTTAATCATCAACTTTCTAGACATCACTTAATTTTACGCAGCTGTATCAGACAAACAGAAGACTAACGAAAACAGTTTGTTTGATGAGACTTCATTGTTTACACAAGAATAGGAGCCGGAAGTCTACTATGGCAAAACGAATTGAACTTGGATGAACCCGATGGATGGATACATTACTGGTACTCTTCGGAAAAGGATGAAATGTTGCCCAGTTTTTGTTCACTGAGAACTTTGGGTGCTTCCACTGTCAAAGACCCGTGAGAATTAGCATTTCTGAAAAGAAACGCAATCTTAGATATTGACACTACAATGGCAACCACTGCATTATTGTCATCCAGTAGACATTGCACGTCTCGACTTAACCCCTCATTTCAGCACATTGCTCGGTTGATAAAAGTGTGACCCACACAACAAAACATTATTTCAATGACTTGACCTGTGTACAGTCCGAGAGTGAAGTCTACTGAAGATTGCTGAGATTTACTAGCTAGACTAATTTGTGCAACTTTTCGTGCAAAATGAATCTGAGGGACGTTGTTAAAGATGCCTAGAATGGAAGTTCATAAGCACACCCACATCGTTGCGCAATGAGTGAATACAAAATCTTCTTGTAAGCTTTGTGCTTATGAACTCAACATCACGAATTTTTGTGAAACTTGTCGAGAAATGGTGACATAAAACAGTGATCACTAATCAAATTCGTTGCTGAGACTTCACACATTTCCGTAGTTGCTTGCGTTTCAATTTACTAACTTGCTCACGAGTCAGTTGTGCCGTTTATTTCTGACCCAGTGGAGCCTTCGGATAACCGCAGTTGTTAAGAGAGCTTACGGGAAGCGTGCGGAAGCTCATTCTGACTTGAGATCTTAGGTGGCAGAGCAAATTTTTGCAAAATAGGCTTGCACAGTACGTGTGTGATTGGTGGTCAAGGTTAACTGGAGGCGTTCAATCGATTTTCTGTCACCTTGTGTGCATACTCCGGTGAACTCGGACCACAATTTCATTCATATGAACAGCTGATCCTCAAGTTTGAGGTCAGGCTATATGTCGTTGTTATCACACGTACAAACACGACATGTTATCAAACTGTCTAAAGCTTATAAACCACACGAAGACTTGTTGTGGTCTTAATTTCTGTGCGCTTATCTCAAGTGCCGCCAATATTTGTACTGGCCTGTGGACTCCATCAAACACAAGTCCACAGCAGAATTGATTGCTAGTTTCGAATTCACAGTTTTCCTTCATGCCATTCATATGAGCATTCTTTCAAAACTTACTCCAGTTTACTTAGCTGATTAATCATTTTATTTCACTGTGCGTAAGCTCTCTTTGTTCTATGGGGTGTATCTTTTGAAAACTAGTCGGACTCTGTTTTACCATAACTACCACCTTTGTTTCGCGATAATGGAATAAGTATTAGTGTTGAAAACGCTACCGAGAGTTTTGCTACAAATTTGGAAAAAGTTTGGACCGAGTTGTTTTCCCCAATTAACTAAGGTTGCTGTGATTTACTTTATTCTCTAACTCCTTCTAAATTTACTCACAGAATAACAACATGGGTGGCTCTGTTTCTTCCTCAGTTCTATGTAAACGGTGCGTTGTTTTGTTTACTCTAAAAAACTTTCCCTGGGTGTGTTTTATTTTATGGAAAATTGCAATAAAACCTTCACAAAAAATGATGCGTATGGCATTTCAGTTTCAGCCTTAATGCGGAAATCACTTGGTTCTAAAATAAAACGTGATTCTGGTAGAGAGATTATACTAGGGGTTTTGAAAGTGTCACTAAATACATTACCTGAGAGTGAACGAGACATTGTTGTCTTGAATGTATTATTGGATTCTGTGAAACGACCACCCAACGCTCAACTACATGATCCAACCACAAACAGTAGTCGCAAACTAACTAGTGAGGTTCCGTTCCACTCAAACCACCAACCTTTACCACAGATGGTCTGTCACAAAAATCAGTGGAGGTTTGTCATTTATTCTGGCTGACCACCCAAAAGCGACCTATCTGTTGCTTGTTTGTTAGAGGAGCAAAATTCCAGAGTAGGAAGTGCACTTTTAGTTGGAGTAGCAGATTAGGCAGTAAAATTTTTACAATCGATTTGGCATTGTAGAACATGATGAAGTCTCTTTTGTATATATACATATATACATGCATACTTATACTTCTCCGGTTACCCGGAGAAATTCATCGATGTTCACAGCCAGAAGAGACTGACAAAGTCTGTCGTGAGTACGGTTCCCAAGAAGCAGGTCTTTTTGAACCTACCTTTCAAAGGCGATCATATCACAACCGATGTAAGTCAAAAATTACAATCTGCTCTAACTCGCACATTCCCTGCGGCTGAATTGCGATTGCTACTCACAACTAGGAGTGTCACTCAGCTTATTCGTAGTCGTGACCTACCGAAATGTTCTGCCTCACATGTAATCTATCAGTTCACTTGCAGTTGCGGTGACATCTATATCGGCAGAACAGATCGATGCCTACGACAAAGAATGGCTGAACATATGCCTAGGTGGTTGATACGCGCCATGACGCAACGGACATTGGCAACAGAACAATTGAGACGAAATCCGACCTCATCCATCACAAAGCACATCATGGAAACAGGTCACGTTGTTGACCCGGCCAACTCGTTTCAAGTTCTGTTACGTAATAAGAACCCCAAGTTGCTTGCTTTCTCCGAGGCGATGTTGATCAATACTCACCGTCCGGCTTTGTGTGTGCATAAACTGTTGACTCACGCAGTTTGTCTGCCCTGGAACTGACGACAGTCTTTGTTTCATGTAAACCCAATGGTTGAATGTTTTTGATTGTGTTGCTAACCGCATGTCCTATATATTCTAATGTTTTACGTTCGTGACTGAAGAGAGTAAACGAAATGTTAACATCTCGCGATGTATGTCTTCTATCGCTATTGGTGAATTAGAAATAGTCATTTTTCTCACACGTAGGTTTGTCATTCACCTCGGTACAATACCACGTTAAATGGTGCTTCCGTTGAGCTGTGTGAAAACTCGTGCTCTCTCCTACCAGGCAGGCAACGTCGACATCCCTTACTCAGCGTGCACCTAAAACTTTTACAGCCCGGAATCACTTCATAGTCTGCTTCCTTCGCGATTACTTACAACCAGCTGCAGAGGAGTCAAACTGGGTATGATGAGGAAGTTAATCCAACTGCTTGCAACGTGCACGACTCAATCAGAGTGAATTGTACATTTTCATTATTTCAGTCACTCATCCTGATCTTTACAACTTTCTAGGTGCATACCGACGAAACGTCATTTCTAGGGCTCAGATGGATGGGCACATTGTTCACCCCAGCACCACACTGAATGTTGTTGAGCAGTCACAGTCGCTGGTTTCGAATGAGAAACACGGAACATAGGAAGTTAAGAATATTTGTACGTAAACTGTTCATTGATTATGGCTCTAGGTGATGTACAGTTTACAATAGGATTGACGGCGATTGTGGACTTATGCAGTGAAGCCGAATAAATGATGAAGTAACAGGTGGGATTTTTGTTAGACTCATCATGTACAATACGGTTGCATAAAAGCGGTCGTCAGCGTTACAGTAAACGAACAGTGATTTGGGTGCGGTAATGAGATTGTCTAAAGCATATATTAGAAGTACTCAACGGTCATCAGGGATGGCGGTTTGTAGGTTGAATGATGCTGCTAGTTGAGCACGACCTTTATTTGCAGATGGATTTTTAGCAAATCTTTCACCGAAAGAAGCGCCAGAACTGAGCAGTGGTGTTGTTTCAATATCAATTATTAATGAACCTGACACGAACAGGATTTCAAAATCTGCCACGTTTCATGAAGCAACCATTTGGACCACACCTTCACCGACCTCACGTGTAACATGATTGAATTACCACCTCAGAACCTACACACCATTGCGCATTTGAGTGGCGTCAAGGCTGTATTAACCCTGTGACATGGGACACAAAAACTGTCTGGTTAAGTCCTTGCAACAAAAATCAGATCGGTATCACTAATTTTAGTTAACCTGCTGAGTAGTGTACTCATTACTAATGAGTAGTCGGCGATTTTCTGACAGATTTAGAGAGACTGTGTCAGCTTGTTTCAAGGAAACCATCAGACTTGTGTTTTGTTTTTGTTAGAGCTGACCAAAGCGTATTGCAGTAATCTTGGTGTCACTGATGTCCAAGGAAAGTAGCCATGCCAACAAAGCTGTTATTCTTCACAGTATTCATAGGCTGACAAGGACAATGATAAGCTGTTGACCTCAAAACTATTTTATTTCTCAAGAATCCAACTGTTGAATTTTTCCGTAATAAAGATCTTTTGAGGCAGTCAATCATTTGATTTATTGCAAAATTTTAAAATCAAAATATCTAGGGTTGTGGATCTGACTGCTTCTGTGACAACTACCGACATATATTAATACCTCAAATAGCAGGTGGAAACACAGCTGACTGTTAAACTTTTTAATCTGTCTCTGGTTAAACCTGGAAGATTATTGGCTGTTATGGAGAAGAATTCCACTCATGCACAATTCCAGTTTGTCATTTATAATTTGACTTTTTCGGCTGACGAAACTAGAACTAACCACACACGTACGTCTAGCATGCCGCTGAAGGCTTAATCAGTTAGGATTACACCATGAGAAGGGTAATAAGCATCCGTTATTACTAAGCCGCAGTTGTCACGAAGGGATACTGTGTGAGGTATCCATGACTCACTTCAGTAATGCCAATACAATCTACGAACTTGTTTCTCCTGTTAAGCTCCGTACTTTTAGATATCGATTTTTGAGTGCACGACCTCCACGTCTTCATCTTATCAGCATGATCATCCGAGGACAAGACTGTTACTTCTGCGATCAACTGGCATGGCTCACCCTAGTTTCTGGACAGCAGTGGATGTGTAGGCTTGACTCCCACATTACGGTATAATCTACTGGACAAACAGCTGTAGAGTTCGGCAAAGCTGCGGAAAGGTGAAAAATATTTAATCAATAGCGAGGCTGGAAAAACCCAGGAATCATACATTTGCAAACTACTTATCCAAAATCGATCAATTCAAATAATGCTATCTGTTTTTAGAACTTGACTTTAGAAGTTGCGAGTCTACGTTGCCATCTCAAAGAATTGCTTGCGCTAACAATGTAACCATAACATCCCGCATACCGGCCTATGAAGCCCAACTGCTTTGCACTCACATTCTGTTTATCACCCTTTGTCGTGCCGGTCTCACAACTCTACTGTGATTTCGAAAGCGGTATGTGGTAAACGGAATCGTATGCGTTGGACTATTGTTGGAACTTTTATTCCTCTAATGTGTAACTTACTTAAGTGCACTACAACGTATATTGAACCGACGGTACCTGTGCTTCTGAATTAGTCATCCACCGTAAACAACATCCCTTCCACATACTCGAGGTTGGCAACTTATAGAAATTTTGAGTGCGCTGCGAATGCCCATCCCCTCACTTAACACTTCTCGTTTTCAGTCCACTGGCTTGGGAAGTAAGCTAGTCGCCGGAAGCTTTGACAAACAACCCTTAATGTGTTCAGAACTATGGACCGTGTTTGGCTGTGGCAATGGAAGTCTCGTAACACTTAGTGACCGGTTAGAAACGTTAGGGGACTGGGCGATCACAATGAAGTGGCGTGTGGCCCGCCAGGACTGAGTCACCTGTGAAGTAATCGCATTAAATGAAGCAAAGAAGGTCTGGACGACGATGGAGGTTTGACTTCACATGCAACTAGGTTGTTTGGGCGCAGACTCAAGGTTTATTAGTAGTCTGTCTCTCCTACACTTTTGTAAGTAAAACAAGATTACTCATTCATTTTTTGGTCAGGTGACAGATCAGCTCAATCTCAACCACAAGCATTTTCGTCATTGTTGACAATGACGATTGTAGCAGTGTTGTATCCGACCAGTTCTCGTAGTGAGACTAAAAGCTCGCCACTTTATAGTGTTCAGCGGACGGGGATAATTTTGAGACCGAGTTCAGATTCCTGATTCTATACTGTTACGTTACTGTGACACACTTGACTTCACTATACAATACTTATCAAATTTATTCCAACGTATTTGACATAGGTCGCCAGAGAGAGTCAGGCTGTCTCCATCGGAAAAATGCCTTCCAAATTCACCGATCCGAAAGACGGCAATGATATCCCCTGATCTGATTATGGAACTTTGCAGTCACACCGGCGTTCTTGGAGAACAACTGATCCACAGTTTCTTTTTGTAAACTAGTAACTTTCTCTGTCTTATTAAAAAAAACATTATTTCAATATCCCGCTAGTCTAAACAAAGCACTTACAATTAAAACCGCTTCCAACTTACAGCGGGTAAATCTGTACACAAATAGTCATTGCAGGCAATAAGTTCCTGGGGATAAGCGGCTCATGATTCTTTTAAACTGAAGTTTTGTTTAATTTTAACGATCTCCCAAGACACCTGTAGTTCACAGCTGTTTCGGAATTACAGTCAGTGCCAAATGTGGACCGATTAGCTAGTGGCATCTTTTATCGGTAACCAGAGGTATACGAAACGAGATAGTCAACAACTCGATAACTCTGATTAAACGAAGAACGTTTTGAGTTAACGCTACTTTATAGACTAAACCGTTGAACTTTGTCTATAGGCTTATTTCTAGAGTCGTACATTTAACTGTTGATTATTTATTTAAAATTATCTCACCTGACGACTGTTAGCCAAACCAAAAAAGAGGTTGATGATTCAAAAAGATAACGAAGATTGACCTAATACACACTACTTTCTCTGTTTAGAATTATAATCAAAACCCGATAAGGTGGCTTACTGAAAATGCAACCTAACTAAGTGTTAAAAGACGAACAAAGTGGTGTCGTAACAAGGTTGGTGGGAACGTCACCGATAGTAGTGGGGTTAAGTATTCTGTATGAGGATAAACTCAACACTACTTCAAGCAGCTTATCCGCAAAGAAAATTGGGCGGTGAAGGCTAATAGTAACCAGTCCGGAGGGTTGGGTATTTTCATTTATCTGCCAATGTGTTCTCACTTGTTGGCTGAAGTTATTTGGTCACTGCGACACTCAGTTCTCTCCCTCAAAGACAAATTAAATTATCAGTGTTAGTTACTCCACACATCAGTAAACCTCCGTCGTTGTTCCACAGAGGACTGGGTGACGTTTTTAACAGCGACTGGGACAACCTGGGTCACAAAAGAATGTGATGTTTTAGGAAAGTCAGCTAGTGCCTTTTCGTAGGATGACAAAAATCAAACCTACCACGTCTATTACCAGAGGTGGGCGTGACTAAACAGCAATTCTAATACACAGTTATCACCAAGGTTGGCAGCCAAAAGGGTGTTGCCAGAGCTACTTAGCTTGTATCATGGCACACCGCATATTGTCGTCCCAAAACGTTATGTAGGATAGTTGATTCAGAATGAGACTTTTTCAAACCTGTTTCTGCACACGAACAACTGATAGTGGTCATTTTATTCACAGTTCTCACTGTGTCTGCAACCTGGACGCTTCAGCGTTTCTAACACGTGATTTGATAATTTGAGTACCTCCAATATGCACAACTGCAACTGGCAACAACTAATTAATAGGCAACGCCAAATGAGCACAAAACACAAAAATTCACGTGGATTCTGGAAAACAGTGGTGTGCACATTCGTAATTTATACCTCACAACCCTCCAGGAGTTGCTCACATATATTGAGCAGTAGCGTTTGATTGATGCCACCTGCAATCAATGTGGCTTAAATATAATTCACTCTTGCTATTATGACCCATTTCACAGTAATGGACGAATAAACGTAACTACATACATAAAAAATGGAATCATCATCCTGTTTTTTCGGTGTGCCTTGTCAAAAAAATGCGCAACAACAGTGAACAGCGCTTTGTCAAATACCTCAAACATTACAAAATCTTACTCCATCTATCCTTCATACAATATAATTGCCAGTGTTGCTGTTGAGCCTGACACTAACGGGTAGTTGTCGAAAATAAAATTCTTTAGGTTGAATGACGTTTGAGTCAGTTTATGCCTATGAACCTTTTCGATATGTCGTCAATTCTTCAAAGAACAGACAGGTTTCACACACCGACCAGTAGTCAACTGTGTACAGAGCTAAAAGTATGCTGTCTGACTGGAAAGTGTCCGGGGGGGAGTGTGGTCCCACGCGAGAATCGATAAACCGAAGATCACCTAATCCTATGATACCGAGAAATCACTGAAGCAACGTCTTCACCGTTCATGAGCAATTTGTGCCTATCGCTTAGTTTACAATGTGAACGTACTTATATTGTTCACGAGTGTCTGAGTAAAACTAGAATGCTGTCTCAAAAAACAACGATTGTCGTTGCCGGCTGAAACAGACTTTAGTGCAGATGACGTTCATGACACAGTTAATATCAAACGTGTCCACGTGGGTTAAAGTTTGGCAAGCTTGCTGATTTGTGTTTTGTCAGTTCTCTCACATCAGAGAACCCCGTAGGCTGGTACAACTTTGTGATATTATGTTATAACTTTGGGATGTCCCACCACCGAATTCATCAACAATCAGCGGCATATCAGCCATCAACACACTTTATGACCCATTCTATTAACACACTTTTGAAGATTACAAGTGAATCTCTTGTGACAATTCAAAAACATTCGTTTAGTAGATGGTTAGACTTATACTCTCAATCGCATGAGACCACAGGTGACTGAGCCCTTTTAACGTGATTTCAGAAGACTTATAAGCACCGGTCCGGAAACATTGTAGCAACAATTTAAAAATTCTAGTAAGCGCTAAATGCATATTTTTATACCACTGGCTTTGTTTTTCCAACCATTCCATGCTAATTGCTGAAACGAAAGGAGATGGGCTACTTTAAGAAATTATTTGTTTCATTGACAGCCACAGTTACCTACGCAAATTCTATCAAGCTACATTTCCTTCTCCTGTCTCTGCTTACATTTCTTGTTCTCGTGTTAGCTTGATATCCGTTCCATTGTCCAAATGGGATAACTGACACAATTCGTTAATCTGTCTGGCTTGATTGTTTTGAGAACTTCAAATTCTGCATAACATGAGGCTAAGGTTGTAGAAATTTGGGAGGAAATCAAGTGCGGTAGGACGATTTTCGTGACATGATTTTATTTATCACATGTCAGCCTGCAAATGGTTGTTTAACTATCCTTTCCAAGTAGACGTGATTAGTTAGAAAACACAACTGAAAGCAACCTAATTAGGTTGGCACCTCCACCCTACGCTTTCCATTTGAAAGTGAATATTTAAACTGACATACTTTGGAAACTGATATCAAAATCGAAACCCGTCGTGGTATCAATTCATATATTGTCAAAACCGCAAGTCTAATCGCTAGTCTATTAGTTAACCGATTGGAAATATTAAATAAATCTGACTAGTTGTCTTGCGGTTTTGGCATCAGATTGAACTTCATTTTATCCAACCCGAGTGACAAATGGTTCATAACGCATCTAAACCCCAATCTCTATTAAGAATAGCTCATAGCAACGTTAGTTCTGTTGTCTTTTCAACCAGCTGATCTTTTTTCTTTCTGATCTGGGCGTGGTGAATCATTTACCCATTTCATGTGGCAAGGTCGTGGCAGAAAATTTACATGAAAATTTAGCAGCTCATTTTTGTCGTCTTTTATCTACTTATAAAATTATGAGGGTGATACAGTCAGAGTCAATCATCTGACTCGCTGAACAGTGACGTAATACAATAGTCTCCTTAACAATGGACTTTCTCAGAGAAATATGAATGAGTCCTTAAAAATAAATCATCTCTTACTGGTTGATTACCAGTTCAACCTGCTAAGTTAGACAATGCAGTCGTGCGCCTCTTTCGGCCCGCTGGCTGGACAAGTCACTTTAGCTAGAGTGATTGAAGACTGATTACTCAGCGGGATGCAGATATGGGGGCCTCTCTTCAGCCATTTGAATGGTGACACAGTGTATTGGCTTGTTCCGGTGATTCGTCTACGTATTCATTAGCTTGTTGTAAAATATAGATAACCGCAGATTAATACCCCCCAAAATACAGGAGTGTATGATGCAAGGGTGCTGAATGCGTCTGATGGCTGCTTTAAGTTGCGAATCGCGACCAACAAAATCATATCAGCCACATCTGAACCAGAAGTAAATTCATTTAGAACTTCGATTCAATGAGCTTTTGTCCCATTTCCCAATCATGCCTTTGCGTACTTTATTGGAGCCGTCGCTTACTTTGGGCTGTGTATTCTTCAAATGAGTCACACACTACTGATTGGTAACCAAGAAACTGGTTAATTTCACGTCACGCGTTAGTAAAGTTTCACAGCTGACTGCATTCAAAAAGCCCTTCCATCAGCCTCTTCCCAGAAGTAGTTCTATACTGATATTCTGCTTCTGTTGCTCATTAGTAGTGCACATCTGCAGTAATCCAGGATACTATTCATCATCATCATCATCATAGACAGCAATACATCAGTGGTTCACACTAATGCTTAACTGCCACACAACCATGAAGAAACAGCAAACCCTATATAGAAAGAGAGAACGAAAAAGAAGGGGACGGGAAGGGACCTAACTACTGAAAATGACTACGTCCCTATTCAAACGTTCAGCATCAAGGTGCCTACACCTTGCAAACAACACAAC
>QNGE01003148.1:46589-92335 GCA_008508345.1 Paragonimus westermani
TGGTACGTTTTTCAGGAAGAGATGCCAACCATCTTCCAACCCCCAACCTGGAGGACCAGGAGACTGTGGTTTGTCAGACCTCTACCTGTTGGCCTGCCTGGTATGAGTAACTCTGTCCAGTTTAGCCCAAAAGGTCATCGAGATGCGCAAGCCGTCACACCACGTCAAGGTCCAGTCTCACCGTGACGGCCAGGATACTATTGAGCAGGTTCAATAGATAAAAGAAAACCACTTGACACACAGGTACTGATGGCGCGTTCTCTATTAAAGTTACCAAGCAGCCTGTTCACTACCCACTATCAAAATTGGTTCAACACTTTTTACATATAGAACAACGGTCTTGTGTAATGTGTGGTTGATTATATAGTACTCCAAACGGTTGTCCCAGGAAAAAGGGATTGGATTCCAAATCCTCACCAAAACAGAAGTATACAATACCGGTGAGTTCAAACCACATTGAAACTCACGTCCAGTGCTTCTTCCGGACGATGCGGACTGGAAGGTTTATCTGAATGCGACAGCTCTGATCAGATGTGGATGATGTTCAACTCAGTGTATTCATCTGGCAATTTCAGTTGTTAATCAGTCGCAAAATCTAAAGGGACCCATGGAACCACATCCATCCTTATGAAACAGCTAACGTAAAGGCTTAACAATAATGACCTGCATTGTACACTACTTTAAGTGTTGGTGTGAGGTAGAAAATAATGAAAGATTTAAAATGAAGATTTTATTGTGGCTCAAGGGTTCAAATCAATCTTTTAAACCAAATTCAATAATATCTGGGTAATACTTCGTTAGCTAACGTTAACGTCGGAAAGGCTGAACTGAGAGGCGAAATTTGACGATCGAAAAAGGCAACTGTTTTTACCGAGCCTATTATCTAGATTTATTGAACAGTTACAAACTAAGGGAAATAATTCTTGTGTTCAGAATCACATACAAACTATCCGAGTCACGCAGACGAACATTTGCCTCCGTAGCCCTACACTATCCTTCACAATGTAGTGGATTTATTCGACTGCCAGTGATAATCACCTGTTACAATGAGTACCCTCACTTGCGAGTACCGTCAGACGTACTTAAGACTCAACACACTACGATTTTTGTTCCATCTGACCAACAAAATTCTCTGCATCAGAGAAATCCCGTCGCCACCGAAGAACCTGATAACTTGATCAACATCTGTCGAAGGATATTCACATTGCCAAGAGCGGTTCGTCATGAAGCTATTAAGCCATCCATCAACCGTGACCAGCCGTACATTTTGAGTACAAAAAATGTTCACTTCCAAATGAGCCCTCGTATGTTACCAAATTTATCGATTGAATTTGGTCGATTCTTTCTAGTTTAAACATGGACCTTGCAGATTCGCCGCTGTCACCAGCTTTGGAAATCTGTGGCTATTATACAACAAATACAAACAGCATGTCTCGCACGCGGACGCACCGTTTAAACGAGGCAAATCTGATTCAACCTGCGTGTTCACAGAGTATGGTTAACAACATCGCGGTCAAAACTTATATAGTTTTTCTGGGCATGCTCGAAGACGGTAATCTTTCTCAAAATATAGTTAAGTGGAAACCATGCCTTTGTCAGGGGCACTTTGCACAGATGGTCAGCCAGGTCGGTCTTTGTAATGGGTTGGCAATTGCGGAGACTGTCCTGCCAATTCCTGACAAAGCCAGTCCATGATTATAACCGAAAATTTCTAAATTGACAATAAGATACGGGTTATATGTTTATTTACCGATATCGCCACTGAATACATTATCAGAGGATGAAGGGTGTTTCGACAGTAACCTGAATAAGTTTGACGTTTTTCTTAATTCCCTAGTGAGAACACATCTTTTCCCAGTGGTAACATTAATCAGTGATCGTTCATGAGTGTTCGGGAATTCATCGACCGGAAAACAAAACATGGCGAATATCCTCAAAGCAGGAGGGAAACAAGAGATTCTTAAAAGAAACAATGTGAACAATGCCACCTGAATGCCTCCAATTTCTTGAAAAAAATAAGCCTTGTCCAGCAAATGTTATGCAGTCAGCTGACCTAGTGGCCGTTGGTACTTTTCGCACATTGGTAAATTTAACGTATAATTTATACTACTACAGATGAGCATTGAGGAGTAGTTGAGGATTTGGTTTATTTTCAGGTTGAACATCACTCATATTTGGTCGCATTCAGATAGACTTTCAAGCTGTGAATAAACCAAATCCCCGACTACTCATCAGTAATCTGAAATATCGCATTGCCGGTTTAATGAGATCAGTGATTTCGGCCTTTCTTGAAAGTCCTAATAGCAGGGTGGGGTAATCGATTGGAGCTAACAGGACATTTGCTGTGTTTCCTCTCGAGACGAACAGGCAACCAGATCATTGCTCACAAGCGAGAGTGGTTGAGAGTTCAGATTTGATCATTCGGTCGTGCCTAATGTGAGGTCAATGGCAAAGTGGTCAACACGGTTGCTTCATGATTGGAATGCCCGAAGTTCAGTTTCCGGCCTTGGAAATGATGAGCTCTAATAATAGCGGAACTTGAGTCTGGTGCTTCTTTTCTAAGAAGGCTGGCTGGAACGTCCATCTGAATCCGAAGGCTGTGATCAAATGAGTGATCTTCAACTTGAAAAATCATACTACTACGTTCAAAAAGTAATATAGTATTACGAAGTAATTCCTTGGTTTCGTAGGTGCATGGCTATATCAATGTGCTCAAATGGGTCCACCAAAGTATACTGACACCTTTGTGGACATCTGCACAATACATAAATGGGCACACAGGTTTTGAAGCAATGAAGATCGATACGTTCATTCGGGCGAAAGCGCTGATTTCTGAAAACCAAACACAGTAATATACAGGTAAACCCTTTAAATTCGAACATTCTTCTAGTCACTAGTGCACTACTAACAAGTTGCCAACAGGCAACAATCTTGGAGGGACTGAAGATTTCTATCAACTATACCCACAAAGTCTTGGTGAGTCTGTGCAAACTATTTGAGATTCACTGGAGATGGACCAACTGATCCTCCTACAACTTGTAAATTATATTCAATCCGTTTTTTCTGAAAACTACACGTCGACCTCTTGAGAAGGTGCCGATTGTTGGGAAAAAATCCGATGGAAGAATATCCAGCAAACTGTTAGTTGTGTATCACTTCTTCAAAATGAATAACACAATTCAAGAATCACGATTAGCGTCACCCAGAAGTCTTGTGATTTTTTGGACTTCCAGACAAATGCCATTGTCACATGTGGTCTAGAGGAACACACACACGATGCGAACCAACTTTTTTTTCAAAGGAACAACAAAGCTCTAAGCCTTGCTGTTGCACTTAACAAATTTCTGGGAGCTCAGAAAAAATCTGTTTTCCAGAGACAACTGACGTCGAGAAATTAGACAACCCGTGAAACATCCACCCTATACAGACTGCTGTGGTAAAATAAATCAAACCAGACTTCAGAAAATACCTTTTTCGCTGTATTCAATTTTCTAGGGTTAAATCATCGCCGCTTTGATGTGCGTTCACAACAGAGAATTATCAGTCTAAAAAGTTTTATTGTTGATAGTGAATTAACGGTCTGCTATTGCTAGCGCACTTGTTACAATGTGTTGTTTGCTAAAAACGTTGGTGCAAACTGGGTACGATTCGGTGAATTTCGCCACTTGAGAAACCATGACAGCCAACATGACTGTCACGTTTGTCATCGTTATTGTGATACTTAAAAACAGCAATACGCTAGTGGTTCACGCTGACTATCAACCAACATGAGATTGACGGGGAACTTACCCAAGCTAAGTGAACTACAGAAGGAAAAAGAATGGTGAGATATAATGACGTCAAACAACTCTGTTTCTAGTCTCCAGCACTCAGCCTACTGTTGCGTACACATTCTAGAGAATCACCCGCTTCACAAAAGTGTAATTTAGTAGATTTTCTTGTGCTTTTCGCTGTTTTCTTTGATTCTTTATTAATCGTGAACGGTTTAGTCATACAACAGTAAAATATACAGTGTGTAACTCGGTTAGGCATCATAACTTTGTTCAAGATATCCACTACCAACTGGATGATTCACGGGGGTCTGAGACTTGGAGATGTCCCTGATTTGGTTATCTATATCCTAGGTGAAGCACCCCTTTTCGGCGAGGTTGCAAACTGCCACGAAGAGTGCGCGCATTTCAAAAGTGTTTACAATCATCAGGATCCAGACTCAAATTGCGTGTGATCACCTAGTATAACGTAATAGAAATCTTTGAACAGTATCCAAATATCCACTGGAAGGCTAATCTCCCATATAGAGATAACTGTTTTACCTGCAACAGCAAAGTTGTATGTAGGTTCGCTTCATCAAAACACCGGTTCAAAACTGGGAATTTTTAATATGTCCACAGGTCTCACGAGTTCTTCTAACCATTTCAGCAAACTGTGTTGTGTGGTCAATCAGTCACATGATGGATGGAAATGTGAAAGGAAGTGCCCAACGTTCACACTGTTGAAGCATAATTAAATATTCTCTTGGGATTTCAACCCACTTCTCCGATTAAGCCTTATCGCTACATTTTTCAATTCGGTTCGCAACATGGATCCTATCTAAACGGCTCCAAGTAATCGCTTTTATTCCATCTGTTCTCACTTTAACACACTGGGTTCTCCGGAGCTTATTCAACCACTTTAACACTTGTCCGTGGTAACCGTTTTCAATATTTTCCGTAATCCTTCAATTCACAGTAAGACTTGACTGGAATCAAATTCATTTATTCTGACCCAAATGGAGGTGGCGTTGTCCCAATAGTAGACTACGAAAAACACATGGTTTCGCCGTGAATTTAATCGACAAACCTAATGGAAATTGTAAACTTGGGTCTTTGAACGTTTAAGCAGAAATATTCTGTTGGCTATCAATTACTCTAGAGTTCCTGATTTTCCGTTCAATATCCGCATGTTTGATGATCACAATTTGGGTGCGTACGCTATGATTTTATGCTCCGACGGAAACAAGAGATCCAGCTGTTAGATAATGAGACACTTTGGCACATGGTTGAGACTGATAGCCTTGCCCTCAACTTATTTAGGACTGTCCGAAGCGTGTGTACTCAAATGCACATGGTTTTAGAGCACTCTCAGAAGAAACCACTGACAGAATTATTCCATTACAATATGACGTGGAAACATTATAATTATACAGTATAACAAAATTAACGTTGTGTGCTAATACTTGCTTACCTGGGGTTACCGGAAGGAGTGCTTTATATTCTTGACTCTTTTAGATTCCCCGGGCTTAATAACACTACCAGTGTGCAGCTTATTTAGTTCCCGTTACGTCTAGTTCCCCGGAAGTTTTAACAAATATGAATAACTCGTTCAGATTCCACGAGACTTAGATCCTTGTGAGACGCTTTGTTTCACGTCAACGATGCAACGCCGCATATCAGTGATCCCATTCTGTCGCAAATTAGTCCGCGCTAAAATCCTTCCATCACCGGGTAAGTATAATACAACAGTTATCATAAAAGATAAACAGATTCGCGGCTGGCGTTAAAACCTGTGAAATTATCCCAAATATATACATTAATTCACCATTGAAACTGATCGGCTCATTATGAGTTAGTCAGCCAATGACTCGAAAGTTCATCAGCACACCATCCAAATAGACTGCACACATTTCAGTTGGAACGTCGTGTTCGTGAATCGTCAGTACACGAGTGGATGAACAACCGGCTTAGTCGCATAGAATAACGTACAGCTGGAATGATAGAACTGGTGGGGGATCACCAAATATTTCTGAGCTTCAACAGTGTTGTCACTTGTAGACCAACAGGCTGTTCTATGACATCTGTTAATCTACAAAACATTTCGCAATCAAGAGCAGCACTGTTTCATCACCACCGAAATCACAGTGGGCTATCAGAAAATATATGTAGTTCCGGATGTTTTTCGTCAAACGTCATTAACACTTGGCAGTTTGAAGTCTGCTTTCTCTAGAGCAATCACAATTGCGTCAATGCACCAACGAAAACTTCCTTTCACCGATTCGAAGCGTAAGCTGGGTCGACATAAACGGCCCGAAAAGCTGTTTTTCCCGGAGGCGTTCAATTCAGTTGGCAAAGCCAGCTCCAACAACTGTGTCAACATATTGTGAATCACCCAGCGTGGTGTTTGCAGAGTGGAACCAGCTTTCGGCGTTCACAAGCATTTGTACGGTGATTTGGGACGTGCACTGTTTATAGCAAGGTAAGAAAACAACTAGTGATGCTGTGCTAACATGAACTTTTTCGTCCACCGAGAGTCAATGACGAAAATTCAGCTATAAACGATGTAGGATGTACCTTATTTCTTTCTGATTTATGAAAATGATTTACGATCAAAACTCGAAGAATTCCAGGTTATCAATGTCGAAGCCTTGTCTTCAGTTTGTTTTCCTCATCACAGCGGGGCTAAAATGATGCACGGAATAGTGATGAAGCATAACCCTCGTCTGCTGAGGTTTATATTAATAAGTACTGCTCTTGGACAGACCATATTCACTGCCAATGCTGAACACTTGACAGATTGACTAGAAGTTAAAGGAGCTACCGTCACACCTTTCCTGCACGAGTCGACGGGCAACTAACAGTGTTAACGCATCACTAAAACGTGCTTTCACTCGATGACAAACTGGTATATGATGTGTCTCCGTGAATTTAATCTGTTTCCCTGATTTATTATTTGTCCTGTGTAACTTCCAGCCAATAAAAACTGGAGTTTGACACATTTCTTGAAAAAACAACCAACAGGTGAGAGTTGGGAAGATCTTAGAAGTATTTGCGTCGAGTAGCCAATTTGAAGATCACGATATGCATCAGCCCATAATTGATGAAAAGCTGCAATTTTTCATCTGGAAGGGTCACTAGTTGGAAGATTGGCTGGGTTGCGCCTTGTGTTTGTGTTATTCGAAGCAGTTTCAGATGTATATTGTGTCTACGAGTAACACCGTACTGTCGTTATGAAACTGAATATCAATCCTACTAAGATGTGCGCATAGTTCTCAATATTTTGGCTAAGCCACAGATACACATACTTTGAATTCAGTCAAATTCAATTCAGTCAACCATTTCCCATTGTGCCGGTTATTTCTATTAAACGCGGGGTGATTCAAAGAGAAACTGAGGCATTATTGTGTGTGGTGGAAAACTGACTGAACTAGATTAATCAAACTGAACCATTTATCGTTGATAAATTTCTGGGTTACCCTGAAAAACTGAATGGAATGTTACACTTACACGAATTAAGAAACCTTCAGGAATTTCATAACGGTCTGGTGATTTGTGTTTAACGTCAAGGTGCACTTTCAATAGCGCAATTGCTAAGAAGGTTACAGATTACTCAAGATCAAGGACCGAATCGAAATCAAAGAACTTTCAGGGACGGATTGCATGACCAAACTTCACACTGTGTCGTTATCCTCCTTCAAACTTGTTGTTTCTGCGAATACTTTTCAGAAATAAAACTAAGAGAATTTACCCCGGCAATACAAATTTTAGACCGGAACTTACCTCCGGGAAACACACGAACTTTCAGCGTTCGTAAACCAAATCGTGTCAATAACGTCAGAAACTTTTATTGAAAATGTGGATTTTGCTCTATCGGATGCCTGTGTTGATGTTCTGTTGGTAGGTCCTCAAAAACAATGAATTCATCTCAGTATGGAGAGGGGCAACAATCCGTTAGGGATAAATCAAGTGCATATTCCAAAATATGGGTGAGTGGAAACTGTATAACCGATCCGCTGGCCGTAATGGATTCTTACCTGTACATTTTATTATGGTTAACGTTTAAGTTGACATAAACTTGCAGCGAAATCCTGATTTGTCGCATTCTCCACAAGTATCAAGAATGTGGATTTTCCATTAGAGAATATATACCATAGATCGAGTAGCGTCCTAAATTGATATTTAGCTGATCGACAAACGTTGGGTTAGTTACACTTGACAGAGGTGCCATGACGTTAAGATATAGAATTCTGCCGGTTTGTCATTTAGTATATTTAAGTCCACAACATTAGTTTTCCTTGGAAGCATGAAAAAATCAGTCAAAATGTGAAGCGCGGTAAACGCAAACGTTTTGTATTAGCTCACTAGAGCCCAATTTTCGCTGAAATAATCCGGCTTTTATAGAACGCAAGCAAAGGGGTGGATATCCATTCAGCGGTTTAGGATAGGTCGACAATTCCAGGGCAGGATCAAGTTCACAGCCAATTACTTCCGAACATACAGAACTGTCTTGAATCGGCCGATGGCGACCACTCCAGAAAAACTCAGGGATCTTGAATTAGAGTAAAGTAACAGTATTCTGAATGCAAGAAATGGGTTGACAGCATCACCAGTAATCCGCAAACGTCGAGCGACCGCTCCTCAGCGATTGTTCTTTGCTGATCACAAGTTAAATTTTCCCCACATTGCTAATACATCGTGACACAGTCCTATGGCAACTAGCCGAAACTTACCATCGTAAGATCACACAAAGGATAAAAATTATTGATGAGTAGTCGGGGATTTGGTTTTTTTAAGTTGAACATCACTCACACTTGATCGCAGCCTTCGCATTCAGATGGACTTTCCAGCCAGCCTCTTACGAAAAATTGCATGTCGATTTGTACTTCGGCAGATGTACCCAAATTCATAAAGGTTGATAAGTTTCATATTTATCAGCAGGTATATTACTTACACAGCTCAAGTAAAGGTGACAGTCAGTGCTGCACACATTTAGAGACGATAAAATTGTTTAAGAGTTCCGGATTAAAGTGTCCTTTTGAAGCATAATCAAGGTGTTCCGGAGTCATTGTTTTCCATGGAGAATTTGAGTGAAATAAGGCTGAAGCTGAAAATCAGCGTGCACTTATCCTGCTAGCACCCTTCTTTGTTTAGTTCTATAGAGTGAAGTTTGTCAACTGTGCTGGAAAGTAACATCTTAATTAAAATAGTATATTCAAGTATAGTATAAGGGGTTGTGAATGCACTAATCAATGAACTGGGGTTCTTTACTGTATGAAGCGATTGACATTACGTGAGTATTATAAATAATGGGAAACAACATTTGGCTATTATGGAAGTGGCTTGATCAATACAGTAAATGGTCGAACCGGTTACCAACTTCAGGCTAAACTTCACTTAAACCAGAGTATCTATTTTTGTGGATAATGCAAATTCCTCTCTTATACGCATATTAAAACTCCGGAAACAATGTTATCTTATGATTCACCAAATTGAGGGGCATTAAAAGCTATTGAGCTAGACTTCCTGAGCCACATTATTCTGTCATTTCTCCAGCACATAATTTTGTGAGGCAACTGCATATCAATCTCACTGATGGCGTCACTATGAAGGCTTTCTTTGTAAAAGAAGAGAAACCGAAAGGAAATTTTGGTTTGTGATTTCCTAGAGCTGGAAGAAAGGTGATCATCTTATGAATGTTTTTTCTGTATAACACAAATTAGCCGGCTAGTGAACTGCACACTTCACAACATGATTACTACGTGAAATCGTGACTAAGCGGTCAGTGGACAGAAAAAGCTGTGAAGCAGACGCAGTACCAACACGTTTCCAGAAGAATTCTTACAAGCGTTGCCGTGATAACAAAAGCTACATTCTTGCTAACAGCAAAAACATTCTATGTGCTTATTATGGTGGTAAAATGGGACTATAAATGTACTCAGAGTACTACAACCTGTATACTGTAAATTTCGTTGTGGAACTGAATGTGGCAATACATATAACAGGCGCGCTACATTGTGTGATCCCCTCGGGCATCTACATTTCAATTCAAACAACGTTGCGACAGCAGGCGATATCGCGGATGTCGGCCAGAATGCACTTGCTAATCGACGATTATGATGATTCGGCAGTTACCAGTATAAGCGAGCTCGTTTTATTCGAGGGCAAACGGCACTAACTTAACTGATACACAGTTGTTATCAGGGTAACTCACCCTTAACAATACAAGGATTTAACGTTTGAGGTCTAACGTAACGCGCGATCACAAATAAATGTGCTGGAGTAAGGTATGCGAAAAACCGGATGTTAAAATTTAAATAGAAAGGCATTACAATGAATAAGTAGTCAACGTTACCAGGGTTATCGTTTTAACCGTGTAGTCATCGTACGTTGAAAAAAATACGCGTTATTTGTGAGTCTATAATCCAGCGTGACATGCGAAATTCGACGATGCAGCCTGGTAAGATCCCACACAAGTTGGGAGCAGCACCTTAATCAGTGCTTTCAGCAGATTTCACCATTTATCAGAAACTCAGGGCTGGCATTTTTACCAAGTTTTCAATACACTGGTGTTTTCAACGCAGGCAAGTGCGTTTATGCTTACTGGCACTGGATTACTGATGCAGATATGGGTTACATTAACTTGCGACTTCCTTTTGACGTTCCTTTTTGTTGCTATTAAATAAGAAAATCATTTCAGGTTCATCTGTTGCTGCCATTTCTACGTCAATTGATTCATGAATTCGGTCAGCTAAAACCAAACAAACTGGACATTGATTCCATCCCTAAATTCAAACGTCATTTGTATCTGACAGGTACCTCAATCTGTCTCACGAAACACGAACAGTTTTGTGTAGACAGCCTCAATCATTGAGGTACAACAGTCTATTGTTTGATATAAATTGACGATCACCAAACATCTTCACTTATTCAACAAAACGGTAACTTCTGGTCTTTTGGCAGCCGCATGAAGTTGATCCAGATAGTGTCAATAAGTAGGGTTGTACTTATGGCATTGGTGACGAATTTACCTTGGAAATGCTTGGCATGCGGAAGAAACTGTTCCCCCAGACAGTACACTGTGAGATACAAATATACAAGCGCCACCAGGCTACTGATCAAATGTCCAACATTGAAGGTCGCACTACCTAATCAAGTCAAACGTAAGCGAGATTATTGCCGCACTGGCATAGAATGAATTGTGAATCAAGTGAACGTGACTAGCGCACGCCCACACTCTTGTCTTCCATTTGGCGTACATAAAAGACACGACAATAACTTAGCCAAGAAGCAGTGTTTGTCCTGTTGAGCTTTTGAAAAATGTCAGCATGCAAACTGTTATTTTGTTACGGTGATCCATCCTTGTTTTTTTTATTTACGTTGTGAATTTTCATTCTTGCTAGGTTGTATCGCGTAATTTATATTTCTCACATGAATTTGTTTGTCAGGAATAGAGCACACGCAACAGAGTCGCAAACGAACTGGTCAACTTCGTTTCATTTGGGTTTACAATCACAGGCACAAGTCCACGTGAACACAGTTCGTCGCGTAGGACATGAATTTTTCAACTTGTTCACAAACCAATGTTCTGTCGAATTACTTCGCCCCTATATACACAAACTCAGTGCAACCGACTTAAGGTTCCGATCCCTTCACCATGGTTATTGGTCCGGACAGATCAGTTACAGAGTCGCTGTTGCACACCGACAATTGACAGATGAACAAAAATGAGATAATTCGAACACATCTTTCCATCAGATTAGAGGTGATGGGAAAAGCCTTCGAGTTTGCCATTTGTTAAGTTCATAGATTAAAAATCGCTGATTATAATATACTCATGTTGATAATTGAGTGGCTGATAAGAGGTACTGGTCAGTTTTGCACACTGCACGTAGATGCTCTTTATTCAGACATCTGTTGGAACTATGTGACTCGCACATGTATAAAACCTGACCACGTTTCTTATAACTGTAAGCTCACACCATTTGGCCAAGCTTAACGCTGAGTCCTATAGCCCCATATATTTCCCCAACAAGTGTTTCACATTCAGTTCAGTTTATCAAGACGGAATAGCGTGGACTCAAGAATCAACCGAGAAAACTGAGTCATCTGAGAAGCTTGACAAATCAGAAGGTAAATAGGTGAAACGTGCGAAAGCATTGGCCGACGCGAAGCAAGTTGGAAAGCACATCTGCATTCCGCTAGAAGTCATTTCAGTTCAGCGCCGCGATGGATAAAAAAGTAACCTATCCAATCACACACACGGCGAGTCCCTTTAGTAAGTGAAATTTGATTGTCTTAAAATCGGTGAGAATACTTCACACACGTCGAGTGTGTATTTTACTTTAATATCACTAATAGTTGCACTGTATGATATCGTCGGAGTTGGTTTCCAATAAATCTGGTGAACATGAAAGTAAGCGAATTTGGTATTTCATTTGAACCAGTTTTATTAACACCTTACAGATGACCTACTTGTATATCTGAACACAGGTAACTTGTGCTACACATAATTTGGTTTTTACAACAGTGCACATTGATTCAACTTAGATTCTTTAATTCGATTAATTGTACGTGATTGGTAAATTCTGTGGTAAACACAGCATAAGGTCTGCGCCATAAACCCAAACAAGATAGCAGTTAATGTTTATTTGTTCATCTATGATTACCCCTCGCTCATCTACTCCTTCTAAGTTAAGACTTTTCGAAAGATGCCTAATTTAGTGTGCAGCAGACTGTTGGAAACAAAGGTCATTCTTCTGATTGTTGTGATCAGTGTTAGTTCTGGTTGCTCGGGGTGACGGTTCGTTCATTCGGTTTTTCACAGAGCATAACATTTAGGTTGTGAACGTTTCACCGCTTAACCGGCTGAGAGATTCAGTCCGTAGACGTTTGATATTTTAAGTTTGAGCGCTTAATTTGACGAGTTTTGATGGGCGGAAAGAGTTGAACTTTTGACTTGGATTCTGATCGAATCTGATTCTGATTCAATCCACGTTAAAAAGGCTACTATAGGAGTGGCTCCGCCCTGAT
Source organism: Paragonimus westermani (assembly GCA_008508345.1). Taxonomy (NCBI): domain Eukaryota; kingdom Metazoa; phylum Platyhelminthes; class Trematoda; order Plagiorchiida; family Troglotrematidae; genus Paragonimus; species Paragonimus westermani. Next base: position 59,372 of record QNGE01003148.1, read on the forward strand.
ACGTTCTCGGGACCGGAACTCACAAGCAACCTTACTAATATATGTTCATCTGTGTACTATAAACTCCATGGTCGAGTTTACGAACAATTTAACAGGACCGCACTAGAATTATTCATATCTAGATTCATCGTTGGCAAAGACTGCAGAACAACACGTTTCCAAGAACCGTACGAAATTGTGGATACGCTTTTCTGAGAAGATATTCGTATTCGTTATATGCACAGTGATATGAAACGGTTACAGTTACTGAACTTCCAGCAATATTAAATTTGAGTCACCAGTGAGGTGATGCAATTCATGCGGTGTTTCTTGGCATAACATCAACAATTTACTTTCAACAAAAGATGTACATATTCCAATTTCGAGATTTACACGATCCGCCAATTTAAGGTATAATGCTTCTGCATATATGAGATGCATGCTTCAATAACGTGTATCATGCATTACATGGTACACAGTTGACTCAACGTATCAAAAGTAAGCGATTGTTGGAGTATATATAAATATATATATGTATTTGTATCGTGAGTATCGCAGGAAACTCTCGTATATGGATGGGATATTTTCGGAGAGTTCTGAACATTGTAATGTTTCTGGGGTATCCCTTTCTTACAGGCCCATTAGCTGAAGGAATTTGTATAATGATGAATGTATGAAAAGTCCTTTAACAAACAAGATAGAACATTGCGATGTTTTGGAGAGGGGGTCGTTTCAGGAAAGCAAGAACGCAGAAGTGCACTGAACAGCTTCCTGATAACCATATTTGTCCGTTTTCAACGTGGCTGTGATTTTTATTCTATTTGGATCGAAGAAGTTATTTTTGTAATGCAGATTTCATTGTCTATGGGCATAAGGATTTCGGGTTTTTAAAACGAGTTGGCAATGAGAATGTGGGATTTTAGGACAACTGAGAGTTTTTGTCTCACGAACTAACGAACTGTTAATGCAGCCTTAGTGTTGTGTCATCCGCATCTGCCAGGGTGGATGAGGCGGTATTGCTGGAGTACGTGAGAAGAACTCCGCTGGTACCAAGTCAGTATGTTAATTCTCTCGATGATCTTTGATAACCAAGTGATCGACAGATTTTCTTGGGCAACATGGCAGACCTAAGTTATGTCGATGTGGTGGACAGCGGTGTAGTAACACTGGTTGGCTTCCATTAAAAATTGTGTAACTTGCTTATCTTTGAAAAATGCTGCAGACAGGTACCATGGTGTGTATTTTACAAGACCTCACACCAAGCTATGTTTAGTACTTCATTTTATGTAAGACTTGGTCCAGCTACTGACATCAGTGTAAAAACAATGCACTGAAACGGATCAAATGAGAGCTCACGTACAGCCCATTCTAAAACCACACTTCTTGGTGACAAATGTTCTGTGATGCAAGATATATTCAACTGCATATGAGATTGAAGATGGAGTATCCTGAAGTCGCCGGAATGGACATCCGAGAGAAAGAAAACGTCGACTGTTTTTGGGCACATAAAGCCGTTTTTTAACATTCATTCTCACTACCTTAGCAAAGGATCTGAGCGTCCTTTTACGGACGGCGCAAACGAACATTTAATGGGTTATCCTCGGTAAGTGATGCAGCTGCAAGATTTCGATTCTTTGTTAAGGTTTTAGAGGAAATTCAATGGCCTCGTTTAGCATTCTTGATGAATCGGCAGTTGCAGCCTTCCGTACGATTCCCCCTACTTGAACAATGGTAAATATTTTTCCATCTGATTTTATGTAGAGGTGATAGGTGTCCGACTGATTCACGGTCAAAACGACTTCAAGAAAACTATCTTGCCGATGCTCGAGTGTGTTTGCCAGCGTGTTTCTGGATGGGACGTTTATTGTTATACCATCCGTATACGTCAGACACTTCAATTGGTCGCCCACTGTGTTTAGGGCAAAATCAAACGAAGATGAGAGATGCCCACCGAAGACCATTATAACTAGTAGAAGAGAACAGAAGGCTTCCTATTTGAACAACTCTTTCTGGGAACAACTCACAGCTTTCAAAAGATTTACCAGTCTTGTAAACTGAACGTAGGTATTTGCTTGAAATGGTAGGTGCATCATAGGCAGCGGCTGCTCTTATCAGATAGTCATAAGATTTGCAGTCAAAAGCCTTAGATATGTCAATGTTTGCAAGCGAACTAACTTGTTGCGTTTTGTGAGACTGTTGGAGCGTGTTGTGTGGAATAGTGGGCATCTTGAATGGTCTACCGGGCTGTAGAAAGTCAAACTGTTGTCGGCCAGAGAGGCCAACGATTGAGTGAAATCTTATGGATGCGCCTTGTGATCACCGAACAGAGTGAAATCGGAAGGAATTAAGATGGTGTAAGCAGGATGGAGATCTTAAGTATAAATGTTCATATGTGGAGGAATTTATTCAGTGTTCACCAGTAAGTTAAATACGCTGCCAGTGACTTAGCTCTGAAATGGGCTACATTGAATAATATGAGACGGTCGGGTCCGAGTAGAGATTCTTCCACGGATCCGATTACCTGAATGACGTCAGCTTTGAAAATTTCACCGAAGAATTTATGATCATATGGAGTCATACTACTTAGAGGGTGGTTGTCACAGACCTACCGGCCATCAAGTACAGTCCTTCGGCGGTCGATAAATCATAAAGACGTTTGCTCATTGTTAAAGAAGGCAATTCTCTACTGTTCTTCAATTACGATCGCTGCTGCTCCCCTCCTTCTTATAAAAGTTCTGCTTGCCAAATTGGACTCGACGTAGTTGGCAGCTGTCTGATGTGACTCCGTAATCTTGGTGATCTTCGTATAGAGATGGCGTGAATTTCTAGATCTGGTTGATAGTTCGTTTCAAGAAGAGAATAAGTTTTTCGTTATCAAAGAAGCAAACAACGGTTGAATTGGACTCATCTCACTACATCACAGGAGCTCATCTATTGTTGCTTTAATGAGCATCACGTGGTCAGACTTGCTGTCATACGAAATTAATCCACCACGTGCCGGCTGCTGGTTTAAACCAAGAATAGTAATTGTTGAAATATCTAGGTCACTTTCTGAAGGCGTCGTACTCGGCAGCAATATGGAAGGAACGACAGCCACTTTATCTTCGACAGCGTATGTGGTTGTTCAGAATTTAGGATCCCTAGGTTTGCTGTTTGTTTGGGTGGCATGCTATGACTCCAGTCGGCGACCTATGGTTCTCGGAGTAGTTTTTATTGACGCTACTGGTGAATAATTAAATAGGTTTCTCTCCATAATGATTCAACGGAGTCAAATGTTACTGGTCGTGAGTGATACTCAAGCGTCCGCGGTAAATCGTGAGTGAGTAACTAAGTTCCGTTTAAAAGTTGTCGGGTAGAAAGGGTTGGTTGTCCAATTTCATAAAAATATTTCAGTGGATCACTTGACGCATCTGTCAGTGGATTGTGACTTGCAACAAAATCACACACATGTAAAATTAGGTTCAAGCACCTCAGATGAGTTGATTTAGTTGGTAAAACTGGCTCAGAATTTGATAGGTTTGATTTCGGCGTACAGAGCTGCCTGACAGAATTATGAGGTCTGGAAAGAAGTACCTGGGATTGAGAGGATAGTGTTGAATATGTCCCAAGAGTCGGCTGACTAGAACCAACTGGGATGATAGCTGATGCGTCGTAGCACTTATGGTTGCCACCAGCGAAATTTCCAGGACTACGGGAAGAGGAAGACTGACGCAGAAACCATAGGCGTCTCGGCCCGATGTGCTTGCGCTTTACACTGTCAAAACATCAGGTGTAATGGACTACTGTCCTTGACCTATGTTAGGGAACGTTTAGTGCCGCAAGTGTAATCGTGTTTAGTGATTGACTGACTGAATGAATTACCGCACGGTAGGCGATTGGTGAATAAGGAGACACCAACTTAGGTCCAAGAGTGTAGAGATCATTCAGTTAATGAATCTGCATGGCATCTTTCAAAGTAACCAGTGATATCTGGTAGTGAGACAGCGGGACAAACGGTATGTTGCGTTCCCCGAGGTGCTTTTGATGATGGTTTTCCGATAAGTTAGCGTGAGGTGTAAACTCGATATGGCACCAAAAGAACCGGTATCTCAACGCTCCATGTAATGATGATCGGATGGCCTTCGGATTTCGGACGTGTGCTACTGAATGTTAACGTAGACCTGACCGTGTGCTGAAATTCCCTTGACCACTGAGGAAAGGTCTCAATTATTGGGACTGAAATTCGCAAGTACAGGGGCCAGTGCTTTGTTAGTAGTTGTGAAAGAGCTAGTCAGGCTGCCTTTCACAGAATCCTGGGTTGGTACCGTAGAAGAAGAGGAGTGTTCCTATGCCAAGAACCGTTCATACACACCAATCCGTGGCTCTCTATCCATTGCTGTATTATAATGGAGCCATCTAGGCATTAGGAGAGCAGGGACTTTGAATTGTCGCAGTCTGCAGGCGGTGGGTGAGGGCTGCGGTACAGAAGCGCTATGAACATGTTAATTGTTACGTAGTCTACGAGATGTCGCCAGTGTTGGACACCACCCCAGTAAAACAGTAGATGTGTTGAAAACAAAGACCGGCTAGGAAATCTGTGTAAAAGGAGTCACAATAAGGTACAGTGGTCCGGTCGATGATGAAAGGATCGATTTGCAGAAGGCCAACATTCGTATGTAAGACGTTTCACACAGTGACATTTCGTTGGCATCTCATCAGTTGCTTTCGCGAAATTAACATACACATTATACAATGGAAGAACAGACAGCTAAGCGAAATCGATCTAGTCATGTCTGAGACAGTCAGTCAGGTGAGGAAAGCGGAAGCAGCAAGATGCAAGTGAACCATACTCATTAAAAAGAAAAGTGAATTTGATGCAACGTAATAGAATTGCTGTGGTTCCAAAGAGTAATAGGAGTTCAAAAATAGAGATGTTTAAAATCCATACAGATTTAGTGGAAGAGGTAAGATGTGGTGGAAAAGTCCATACAAATCAGACAGGTGTTAAGAGGTTGTACATCGATTTACACTGATTAACATGATAAAGTAATATGGATTCAGGAGAAATAAGGCTGGTCCACAAATTCTTAGACTGTACAGAAAGATACATTAGTCTAGAAATCCCGGTTTTGGAAGAAAGAAGACATTAAGATGGGATGAAGAGGTGCCGGTTACATTCTGATCAACACGATGAAAGGGTGGTCACGAAATGTTTCTTGGTGCACAGAGTGGGATCCAGCCGGTGTATCGAGGCAATTCCGCAATATTAAGAGCCTGCTTCCTTTTGGCTCCGAAGAACACTCTGAAGGCGGCCCTCTGGTGCACTGAATGCCCGGTCTGCTTGGCTGCCTCTGTCTGGGTCTGAAGAACACCTTGATTGGATTGGGCGAAAACGGACACCACATCATTTCTAGTTATTGTTGGAACACCGGTAGTTTCATCCGCATAGATCAGTCGGCGGCATTGTATGCGCTCTTTGATGCCACATCTGAACGGCATTTCATCAGGGTTGAAACGTCGTCACCTTTGAATGGCAGAGTTAGATAGACAGGATTGCGAGGAACAGTAATGGGTGTATCTCGCGTAGGTTGTAAAGTAACCATTTTCTACCAGAATCTCGTGCATTCACATTAGTTCATTTTCTAAGCCATCCTCTATCACAATAAGTCGAACTCTGTACAACAAAATCCCAACAAGGCTAGGTTTTTGTGTGATTGGTGCGAAGCTTTTAGTGTGCAGATATTGCCCTGTCCACATGGACACGTCTGGAAAGCGATCCATCCTTGCGTCTTCCCAGCGAAACCTCCAGGAATGAAATTCCCTTGTTTTGTTAGAATTCAAAGGTGAAAGCTAGTTTGTTATACAAACTACTTAACTGCTGGTGGAAAGCTGTTACCTGCCAATGGTTGTCAAGCGTACAAAAATTATCGTCTACGTATCGTTTGCAAAACAGCATGTTCCGTTTTTCAGTGGACACTGAATGTTTTAAGTGACCCGCAACCATGTCATCCAATACAGGTCGTAATAGACTCCTCAGCGCAACCCCATCGATCTGTCTATAGACAGTGCCGTCGTACACAAATTGGATATCGGATGAACATATTTTCATCAGCTCAGAAAGCTGAGCGATGGGAACGTCAAGTGTCATCTTATGCTAAGTAGCTCCCTCAAGAAGAACGTTTGTGAATTGTGACTCAACATCAAAAGAAGTATATCTTATATTTGACGTTGATGTTGGAGATCAGTTATGCGGATTCAAAAGTGTTTTTTGGGCTGTACACAGCCTAGGTGAATCACACAGGTTCAATCAGACCGACCAGACACTGAGAAAGTGTATAGGTATATATAATATTAACTATACAGGCACTCCAGCTTTGTACGTTTTAGGAAGTCGATAAATTCTTTGATTCATACTGTCTGTGGGTGACAGTTTCTGATGTAAGTTTGGTCTATCAAACCTTTGTGATGTAGGTTTTTAGGCGTTCCGTTGCTCTGGCGTTCAGCACTTTGCATCTCATCTGTTTAATTTTCGTTTATAACAAACTTTGACATATCTGGCAGGATAGAGTGCATCTTGTTGGTATGGTCCGCATGATATAACAGAACCGCTCCAGATCTTTTATCCTGTGTTAAAAGAATCAGTTGTTTTTTGCGAAGTTCTTCAAGTTGACAAATGTGTTCGTTACTTAGGAAGCACTGGTGGTTGATAAGTGTTTGTTAGTATAAATGAGCGTGATCAACTAACCTAGATTTAAGCCAAGCTGCAAGTAGGCATTCAGGGTGTGTGCGCCCGTTAACCAAACGGTTGTTTTGCCGTGGGATACTGAACTTCAACCCGACTGATTGCACTTCCTTCCAAGTCATATTTATACAGAAGTTTCCACCATACCCTGCCTCTTCCACTAAATCTGTATGGATTTTAAACATCTCTATTTTTGAACTCCTATTACTCTTTGGAACCACAGCAATTCTATTACGTTGCATCAAATTCACTTTTCTTTTTAATGAGTATGGTTCACTTGCATCTTGCTGCTTCCGCTTTCCTCACCTGACTGACTGTCTCAGACATGACTAGATCGATTTCGCTTAGCTGTCTGTTCTTCCATTGTATAATGTGTATGTTAATTTCGCGAAAGCAACTGATGAGATGCCAACGAAATGTCACTGTGTGAAACGTCTTACATACGAATGTTGACCTTCAAATTTATCGCCGGGGATCAATGAATTGATCAGCCAGGATGCTGTTATTTTTGTCGCGGAAGATAGTATGCATGCGCTAGTCAGCAAGATCTCAAGACTTCAATGGATGTAAGCAACAGAGGATAGTATATATATATAATGCTAGTTAGTGCTAGTGGAATTACTCAAGGAAGTTGCAAACACCATCCCAACAAATAGTCCGAAATTTTGTTCATTATGACAGTTATAGACGGGTTCAAAATAATTTCTACATAAACAAAATAAATTGTGTGAACGACTTACAGGTGCAGGGATACAGCGTAGCCAGTACATTAGAACTGCAAACAATTAGTGAGAGATGTATTATACAAGTGACAAGAGTCATGCACACACTAGGAAACAACTTCAAGAAACAGCCAGAAAAAACTCAGATATCTTCGGGATATCCCTCCCATGGAACGAGAGACGGAATCAACCATTAGCTTACCAAAGTGAGCTTTGGTTAATGCGAAAATATTCGCGTGGTGTGGTTGGAAGTTTGGCAAGAAACGTACCTCTGTAATTATGAGGAACTCTGTGATGATTCGTAATCCATTGAAAAACTCCTGAGAGGATCCTCCACTCGGTTTAGATAACAGTGTCCAACATTGGAAAGAAAAGAAAATGGTAGGTTTCTACCGACGCGGAGACAACGCAACACTGTAGTGCGTTCCAGTCTGACATCGACGTGTAACTAATTTCAAACCAGTCCAAATGTCACACGGCGGAAACATTGTCTTAATGGATTAAACAAGCGAATTAAAAAAACTGGAATTCAAAACTATGGATGTACCGACCATCAGGATAGCTCCACGTTCAACACAAATTTTTTGAACATATAAAGTAGAGAATCGTGACTTCCGACAGTCAAAATCTCAACAAACGGGAGTGTGACTTTTTGATTGCTTGAAAGAGGTACCGAGAATGCTTCAGGAACATTGACTGTTTGAAATGTATGAATTACGTACCTTGCAATTGATGATGCTGAGTGTCATCCGTCGGCATTTGAAATTACGTCTGGCGTTTCTGAGACGCCAGCCATTCGGAAAAAAGCTCCTTGGCACAGGCCGTTAGTTTCCGGTATATCGTTCCCAAGCCTCTCTTAGTGCAACTGCACGAACTTTTGTATAAATGTTGAGATATGACGGACTTGGACTGGTTGTTCGCGGTCAAGAAGACTGGCAGGGTTCTCGTGGACCGTGCTATAAAGTAATTTGTGGCATCGTAAATCCCTTATACATGAGCTTTGAGACGTCTCCTTGCCATTGTTCAATAGCTGCCTCGCAGATAGAGAAGTTAGAACTACACTGTCCTCTTCAGTGCCGTCGTTATCACCGATATTAAATTTACCGCTGATATAAAAAGAGAAAGACTACCGTCTTTGATTTACTAGTTAGCGGCAAACCTGATGAAACAGTGAATACGTTAGTTTTCTAAGACACTTCACGTTAGTACCAACACCTCAATTTTTAATCCACCCGACCAACCTGCCATGACAACTGCGTTTGAAATCTGTTAAAGCGATTAAACACATTACAGTACCACACGGCTCTCAAAAATGAAAAATGTATGCTAGCATCAACGGTTTTGTGGCGGGTATCCATGAAAGTAGTATGCAGTTGAGAGGAAGGAACTTAAAATTCACAGAACCTCCAATAGAGTGAATTATTTATCTTACATAAAACAGTATCAGAATTTATTGCAAGACGTACTCAACTAAGTGGCACTACGTTAGCAAACAAACTAGTGGCAACTGTTCGAACAATGCCTATAAAACCAAAGGAACAAACGAATTTGCTGATATAAGATGTACTGTTCGCGAAGTCAGATGCAATAATCTTCGGAAATCTTATTTCCGCCGAACCGGACAAATGTTTTTGCATGACTGTCTAAACACTATTGAACTATCGAGAAGAGGAGTCAGAGTTCTCTGATCCCCATTCGTGAGGAACAAAATAGACGTACATTCTGCTTGATAATCACGGGTAGCCATTTTCAGATAAACGCCAAACGTGCGAGGCAGGTGCATGAACGCTAATAAAGGTCCACTGGTCCACTAAACTGGTGTGTTTGAATGAACACAATTTATGATCCAATGTGTACCGAGAAGTGGAAGAACTGCCAACGCCCTCATACTAAATGCTGGCACATTCAGTGGAACAGCCTGAACGGCTCGGACCGGTAGAGAAAGGTGGATAATGGATAACCAATAAGATGAAAATCCAAAAGCGAAGAACAGAATTTCCTACCCGCACAACAAAAACCATCTAACTCAATTTCAGGTCAGAGTTCGGTTTTAATGGGAAGCAATAAATCTCCTTTAAGACGAGAGTTTATAAGCCGTAGAAGCAAAAAATCGAGCTGCAAGTCGAAAATTGAAATGCAATAGGCGACGTTCAATCAGACTTCAAGTGCAAAATTTGGCTCACGCTGTTATAAGGGAATCAACCTCTGTGAACTTCTATTAACGTCAACTCTCTAACTTATACATTGAAAAACTTATGTAGCGGCGATATCACCCCATTTATTGATGAGACGTTTGTGACCTAACAGTCAAGTTTTTCGAACGACAGAATACCTTGAAGCCACGTTATTCTACGTTATAGAAGGAATTTGTAAGGATATGAAAATGTACAGTATAGGAGACTTTGTTTGACAAGAAGCTGTACACTTTATTTAATTTGTGGTGGCTTTTAACAGCGTTTCCGCTAAGCAGTCCTCTTAAGCACACTGCCAAGACAGACGGTCACAAACTTCACACACTCTCTATGTACGAGCGCATTCTGGTGCATCGGCTTAACGTAGATTTGTCAAAACACAAACTGGAGGATATCATCAAACAGTTTAGCTCTAAGAAAAGTGTGACATCTTGGGTGTAAAAATCAGCTACCTTAGACCATTCAGCTTCTCGTTTTAGTGCCTTTGCCTCCCTCCGGCGTGTTAATCACAAGTTTAAATGCAACCTCAATGTTTGTTTTCTCACATGTTAGAAGGAACTTGTCTTTACTCATTGCGATAGTCTTGTTTTAAATATTATTGTGGAATACAGCACCTCCTGATACCTACAACCTGATAAATCTTGGCACTATCGATGCCGGTTGTTTATGAATTTCAAGCTCATCTCCATAAAAATAGAGGTAGAATGCAGCTATTTCAAGGTAGTGGAGACCATACTACACCCAAGTTTAGGAGGTCCATCTGTCTCATGTTATGTAACAGTCATCCCCAAGAACAGTGTGACTTCAAAGGTAAGCGTCTCATTTATGTGTTCATTAACTTATATATGTTTATCGCAATGTTGAAACCAGTACTTATTTCGCACGAATGTACATATCCCAAGAAAAAATATTAGAATTTTTGATGACTAGGACATTTCTGGCAGGCTAAATGAAAGTCAGCTAGTTGTGCTTTATGTTTATAATGAATCCATGCTCACCCCCTAACTGATAATCTACGACCGGTTTTATCCTTCTTCAAACTTACCAGGTAGAGATGGCCTGAATGAGGAATCGAACCGAGTAACTTTTGTTTTACAACCCCACGCCCAGATCCACTCAGCTGCCATTTCGAGAATTGACGATCGTAACCAGTGCAAAAACTAGCAATCCGGGGTGGACTATCCATCCATATCCGAGGGGTATAAACAGGCTTTGATTAGCTGCACCTTAGCTTTTTAAAACAGATTGCGCATGTGTTACCATCATTACACAATAAGTGGGTCTGGCTTGTCACTGCTTGTAAATATCCATCCTTTAATCCAGGAATATGTTTGCGCCAAACGGTTTATACTACGATATTCTCACATTCATTTTTTTCAATGAGACGTTGAAAATTATCATTTGTAAAAGTAATTAATTGTTGCACCAAACAATTCCGCTTCAGAAATTCACTTGTCTCGTAAATGGTAAATAAAATTTGATTATTCAACCTGAGAGAACGCAATTATTCGATTGTGTTGTCGATCTGGGCGATATCGGTTTCCTGGCAAACTTACCGGCGTAGTAGCTCACAGCATGCTGCGCTGTGTTCAGTGTGTTGAATATTTCAGTCAAGCCTAAGTATTTGTAATTTAGATCTGTCAGATATCTGGAGCATACCAATCAATCATGTTAACTACTCAACCGGAAGTTTGTTGTCAGATCTCTATGCAGATCGTGGTTCTAATAAATAGGAGGATAAATGATTTACGCTTAATTTTGTCAGAAGACTTTGTGTCAAAAGCGACCCATTGATTCGGTTCGATTAGTCTGAATGGGAATTCCCGAAGAGGGAGGGGATTTTTCATGTATGTGCTTGGTTAAGTTGGACTTTTCACATGACAAAACAACAACCGAAACAACAACAACGACGGTAATTATCAGATAGGTTATAAATTGACTAAAAGTTCTCCACTACTCTTGAACAAAAAAGTTTCCGGCTGTTTTAGAAGCACTCTTAATTGTTCTTGTGTAGTGGAACTTCTTAGAGTTTCGTGAAAAGGGGAATGAGTGAAATAGTCTCTCAAGTTCAGCCATCGGTAATTTAGTCGTCACAAAAAATCCTCACCAAAACTTGATCATAATCTTCGCACTTAGCTGATCAATCCAGCCAGATTTTTTCTTCTACTACGCGAACTGATCAACAACGGTGTCTTTCAAAAATGTAAACCGAAATAAAACTCTGGCTAGGCACCACATAATGATGCCAGGTTTATGTAATCTGACTATGGTACGTATGTGCGTCAGCAACAAGCCCGAGTAAAATTGTGACTACTGTTTTTGAAAAAAAAAAGTCAAATGAGCTGTTGGTCAGGATACAAGATCTGTGAACATCCGCTCGGTTTGGACTGCCATAATCAGTGGACGGGTGTGCAAATCTTCAATCGGACGAAGGCACAGTTTGTTCCTCGGTATTTTCGAGTAGTATTTTGCACGAAATACGGAACTACTCAACAGCATGAGTTATCACTCAGTTAATTAAATTCAGTTTCCCACACAACATCCAGAAGCTTTTGTTTTCCAGTTGAAATATTTGTGTACACCGCGTATAGACTTCCATCATGTATGACATCGTCTCCACCTTCCAAGCCTTTGACGAAGCAGAACACCGGAGTCAATAAGTCATTATTCAGCCTTCAACACAACAATTTCCAACTTGAATGTTAATTCAGTGGTTTTGGTGTGTGCTTCATAAATTTGCTGCGGCTGTGTAGTATCTAATTTCTGATATTTCGTGAGCTTCCAAAGTACAACCTACCTCAAAGTGCGTTAGAATGAGAGCCATTGCTATTGAAGTCAATTTGAAATGCTGGCAATGAGAACTCACAGATGGCTTTGAAATCGCAAATAACAAGCAATATTTAATCTAATTCCCTATTCGAAACGCGGAAATGATTATGTGGACGGAAGCGAACTCTGATTACTCAGGACGAACTCTCATATCCACACTAAAAGTTGACGCAGTTGCTGTTTTGTTCATTGCGAAATTTTCGTGAAAACATTCATATGCTTACACAGATCAAAACACTTGATTTATGATTGGGTTTTGCTGAGCTAGCTAGTTCAATGGTACAAGGAACATGTGTAAACCCCAAATTTAAAGAGTCAACGCAACATAGAAAACGCTTCAAATAACATTTTATCTGTGTTCAGTTTTGTACCACTGACAGTAGTTTCGACTACTCTGCCTGGCATTTCAGCGCCAACCTGTAAAAAACTGGGCTGCAGACGCTACACCTGAGTAATTGTCCCTGGTGGATATACCAGGTTTATAGCGTTCATAATTTAACTGACTTAGGTTTTGTAGTTTTAGAAACAATTCTTTTAAAGGATGAGGGGAAAAATCTACAAGTGAAGGCAGTTTATTACCCGCTCATTTCAATACCGAAGAAATTACCATAAATATCGAATAGTATGCAATAATGATAGTATACAGCAATGTTATGTCGAAGTGTGTTACATAATGAAACAGTATTTGTTGTGAATACAGTGGATATCGAACGAATCCTTATCAGCCTTGTGAAACCTGATTTCTTACATCATTTTTCTAACATATTATGTAGTAAAGTAAAACGGGGTATTAGGACTCCCATATATGGACACTGCTGAATAGCCATCACACTGTCTTTTGCAACCACTTAAGAAACGATTTACTAGATTTGCAACAGTCGGTTGCTTCAAATCACTAAGCCGCCGTAATACTTATCAGTAATAGGTTTTAATTTGTAAAAAATGAATACGATTTTTTCCTTGTGTGCACGAGACGAAAATAATTCAGACTACGAAAACTGATCTTGGCAAACAAGTACTGCAAAAAGCAGATGAAGTGAAACTCATTCCATTGCGATCAGTCGAAACACTTACTGTTATGAGATGTAAAACAACTCTGCTCCTTTCCAAGGGACCTTTCATATTTTTAAAAACACCTAACTTTTTCCCATCTCATTCTATGATTGTATGTCTTTTTCAAAGTTTGCAGATAGTGAGACAATAAACAATGCATGCAAGAGTTCTACTCGCAAACGTTCACGCACGAAACGATTCCAAACAACTACTGCGCGATCACCTATTAACCGCATTAATTCGCAGTTACTGTTCTACCATCTACTTAGTTTCTTGTACATTTCCAAGAGTGCGGTGGATTGCAGAAATTCTTTTACCCGAAGCTGTTTTCTTACGTTGAATACGTCATTAGAAAAATTTTGCAAGTTATACACGTTGCCAGACTTCTTCCGTTACCTACGTTTTTCGTAACTGTCCTCACAATCACTTTCAATTAACATAAACAGTGACTTTTACCAGGCTTTCACAAATATCCAGTTTATTTGATTCCATGAAATTAAAACTCTCCTGCGTAACGTCGGAATCAGACATGACTACCTACAGTATAACCTTTTGTAACGTTAGTAGAAAGGGGACAAGACAAAAATAAAAACGTACAGAAATCAACCCTTGCGGTATTTAGAAACATCACCAGAGGCTTTGTATTTTATCGCGAAAGAAATGTACATCTTTTTAACCCTTGATTGTGTTACAGCTGATCAGACATCCTGGACACTGTGCACACTAGGCTACGGTTGAAATCTTGAATCCATTTAGCCAGTCACGACTGTTTAGAGATAGCTGACTTGCTCAACAAAGCGTCTTTATCGCGAACATTGTGGGATAGTTTTAACTGCTGAGCTTTATTCTTTAGAACACTACGCTGAAGCGCGTTTCATTAAAGTGGGTTGGCTGAAAACATTAACTGAACAAAAGATCTGCCGCCAACCGTGAGTAATTTTAGATTTGTGCCAATTTCTACACCTTCCTTGTATGATTATAAACTGTTTCTAGGGTAATTTCGGGAATATTTAACAGTGGTAAAACGAAATTTTGCAGTTTCAATCTGTTGCGCCATTTGAGATCATCTATCTGAGCAAAAGGTACTACCTAAACGTCCCTGAAAACTTTTGAAATTATCCTGTGATGTATCAACTTTTGGGTTCAGTTTAAAGATAAGCTTATTCCCTTAGAAACTGTTTTGCTTAATCATCAATCAACGGATGGTCAATAATTTTTCTAATAAGTCCATTTGAAACAAATGTGAAGGGTAGTAAAACTCATCTGACACATCCTTTTTCGAAGAGTGATAGAAAGGAGTGGAGGAAGCCCGGGTTTCTGTCAGATATTCACCCAATCGCTGAAGGATCATTGTCGCAAGACTCATTTCAACAAGGGCTATGTATATCCTGAAGAATTACGGTACAAAGGTTTGCTTATCTGATTTTCAAGAGTAGCTTTAACAGTTTCGATAAGATGAGTTGAAAACGTGCTCAGTCAATGAAATAACGTTGTGCTGGTCTCAGTTCCATGACAAATAAGTACCCGTCACAACCTTAGAACTGCGTGATTGACAAAGCAATGCTAAATTAAGGCCTTATCAAACGCTTCAATCAACTCACTTAAATCACAACGAAGTTCCAAAAACGGATGAAATCATGGATCATGACCATATACTTGCAATGTTCTGTTGTAAATGCCAACAAAAATGTCCATAGTAAACTGTAGCACTGAGATGGGCGAATAACAATTAGTAGGGCTCGGACAAATTTTTACAACTAAACAGTAAACTAATGTTTGTTTCCAGCCGTGTACTGTTGTTTATTTCGCAAGTGTTAATGCCAATAAGCCAAGACGTAATCGGCCCACTGTTAGCATCGAGGTATATCATCAGTCAGGCTAAAACAGGTCGAAACCCAATGGTACAGAACACGGAAACTATCCACCGTAAACTATCATTTCTTCAATCTGCCCTTGATAATCCATATATGGTAACAACATCAATTGAGGGTTTAGCTGTATCCTTCCAGTTCGACTGAAGTTATTGTGTCTTTAGTAGTGTGTTCCAAATATTTATTATAAATGCTAGCTTATTGTCCTCCATGCCTACATTCCGAACATAGAGCATACGTTGGATCTACCTGCAGGATTCTGAAGTGATCATTCTCGTTACTGACTGATCGTTGCAAATTGCAACTTCGTGAGTAAATTATTTATTGCTAAATCTGACAATGCCGTATGCTGCTCTCCAGCCTTAATCACCACGAACGCTGACGGTTGGGCATTGCAAGTTATGCTCACTGCACACGAAAAGCGACCAGGGTAAACAAACTTTCTGCTAAATGAGTTGTTCAAAAATTGAAGTCAACAGCTTAATGATCAGAATGGAAAGAAGTTGAGAGCCGCAAAAAGACAGCGCTTCGTTTAAGCCCACCAGCCACAGGCGAAAAACGTGTAGTTCGTATGAATAAGACTAATAGAAAAAAAAACTAAATGACAGGCACAATGTCGCATCAGGTAAGGATTAGTTAGCACTACTGAAACCACAACGTCAAGGGTTGTCCAAAGCAATTTTTACACAATGTGCTCGCTGACAAGCTCAGATAGGGTTGATCTCTAGTTCCGACTGCATGACAATGTGTCGAAACTGTTGACCAGGTCATTGTCCTGCCTTAATAGAGAAAACGCCGAATGAGCTATTATCTTGATTCTATTAAACTGAGTCTTTGTTTATCCTGTGCAGCTGAAAAAATCGACACGTGGGCTCATTTTGCTTATTTCTTGGCTTGCAAGAAAACATCTCACACATCACAGCCAGTCGTGAAACAACCCAGATTAGTCAATAACTTCAGACCACTAACTTCTGATTGCATACAGCAGTCTTTAGGTGAAAAACTCGGTCGAGACGAAAAATATCTGTTGTTACACTTGATAAGCTGCTGGTGGAACAAGAGGTCCTAAGAAAACCTCATGGGTTAACGGAAATCTTGAGAAAATCGTCGTTACTAAAACTCGCCAAACAGTTTGGAATGCTAAATGACTCGTGTTTACCTACTTCTGAAGTTAATCACGAGATCGCTGTCGAACTAAATGGTGGGTAAAGTAAGGGCTGAGTTACTTCCTGTTGATCTTTGTGTGACTGAGCATATACGGGAACCACAAAAGTTCCAGCTCCTCCTAATGGTTAACCTGGTTTTTGATTATTCTGTGTTTAACTATCTGGAAACCTCAATCTGACTTTTGTTGGATATTAGAACAAGGATAACGAAACAATAGCGAACGGCCTAGCATATTCTTAAAAGGCGAAAATAGGCAATGGCCTGGAAGAAGCACGCCGGCCTACTTGTTAGTCCAAACCACGCATCCCCATTTTTAATCAGTGGCTAACATAAGTTCATGAAGCTGACTTGGATGACGCTTCCAGTGTGTTGTTACGTAATCAACATTGAAGAATGTGCCTAACCAGATCCATCAGCGGATGCGTGCACAAATTCGACATGGACAACCCATGTCGTTGCCATGTTCTTAAATGCTTGATGATTGATGCAACTGAAACGTTGCTTGTGTGACACTTTCGAGTTTAGCAAGACTGTAAGTACTCCGTAAATCAGAAACAAGTGCATGGTTTCTTAGAAGGTCACTTGTCTGCAAGATGTCCTTCCTACTGAAACCATTACTTACCTATTCATGTTGGTTGTAATGACGATTTTATCGGCAAACAGACCATACAGGCCAAAAGTTCCACCTGGTCCGCTGTTCGTAGATATGTTACGCAAAAATTCAAAAACATCTAGCCCAATGTTTTAGTAATATACGCGTACGTCGATCGTCATTATGTGGACGATATTCTTTAACTTTGATTGTTCAGCGCCTGTGTTCAGTGTTCCCGTCACATCCACATACATTCACTACCCTGTCCATTTCGAATCAAAGGGTACTTGCAAATTTGCTTTTGGTTTTCACAATGCTAAATTAACTAGGCTATGTGACAATCAATTAAAGTCACGTGCATGCCACAAGTCGACAAACTGCCAACAGTGTACAATTGTCAGCAGCTTTCTATCCTTCAAACAAACTCAGAATCTACTGCCTTGCACCAGTTGTGGAGAAGGATAACTGTTCAGACGTTGCATTCAAATGTCAACTAAAGTAGTTGCCCAAGGTTCTTAAGATGGCCGTCCAAAATAGATTGATGCAGAAAAACGTGGTGTACGTTCCAGTTATGTTCCGAGTGACGAAACTGAGTTAGGAGAATATTCGGTTAATTTTCTACATAACTGTAGATCAGCTGTGCACAAACCCAAGTGTCAGTCATGTACGCTCTGGTGAACAGTCCCAGCAACCACGCTTCGCTCGTGCCTATTGATGTTCCCCTATGTGAATAACAAGTTACCTGTTTAAGTTCCAAGTGTGATGTTTTCCTTCACGTGTTAGTATATAGTAGATTGAACTTGGCATACACTGAGGCATCCGTCAGAAAGAATAAGAAGTCATCTGCCTCGGTTAAGAAATGGAGTAAGAAAATCAATGAAAGGCGCTATTGTTGCTCAACTGACACATGTGATCCATGATTAACCTATATATGCAATGAAACACAACTGGGATGAGCGCATGACCTTGCTCGATGAGTGCAGAGTGCAGTGACCGGTTGGAAATTTTTGCGAGAATTGTAAAATGTTTCCGTAGAGTTTCCTCTGCGAGTTCAAGCCCAGCAAGGACAAAAGAATATTCATGTTACAATCCCGACTAATAAACACATTCTTTCATCAACAAACTTATTCAGTAAAAATACGGGGCAAAAGCCGCATATGATCAGTCGTTGGAACCATGGCAGTCAGTCTGTACATGAGATTAGTTTGTGCATGGGATATAGTTGTTAGGGTATGTGACCTGTGACAATTATCGGCTAACCATCTCAGTGCACAAGATCAAATCGTATTAACTGTTTATCCCTCTTCATACTGTGGTTATTGCTTTGTAATTTATTCATTTCAAACAAAGGTGAATCAGTCGTTGAGTTTTGCGATTGGGTGAAATCGTCGGTATGCCAAATTTTACTTTGTAAACGCCTCAGAAGGATTTTGGCATTTTGCTGACAAAACACCAACAGCAATAACATGAACCTGTTCGTCAGTTTATGACCATCATGTCTTTAAGAGAGGGAGCACTGTTGAGGTTGTTACAACACTTCATGCTAACTGGCTTTTAACCTTACGCGCGAACCACGATGACTGATTAATTTCAATGAGAATCGAACAGTGTCTGGAATAGATGATTCACTTTGATTTTCATTTCATGTGTCTTTGTCGGTGTTGTACGTGCGTTAGTTTAAGCCACGAAAACGTTTTTTCAGGCCCATAAGTGAATGAACCAGTCTGATTGAGCTACAACACTCGGCGAATTCCATGGTTCTGACTTAATACAATCCAGGTCCCATAAAAAGTACCGACGCGTGATATAACTTCGACTGATCATTTTGAAAATGTTGTATTAAAGACGAGTTCTCATGTCACTCCTAACCAATGTACCTTCTTCAGTAGCCTTCTAGGAAGATTCCGAAGCAGTTATGTTTAAAAATGCTAAGGACAGAAGGGAGTGTGTATGGTTTCCTGACCTAGTGTGAGTTGGTGCTGAGCTGTCCGCAAAAAGAAGATTGACGGACATGACTTATGTTGTTATTTTTCATTGTGTATCAGTTAGGTTCTGGAAGACAGAACACACACTTAGCTCCTCTGATAAACTCCGTTCATGTGAACAGTGATTCACTGGTTGACAGCCGACTGATGTATATTCTAATTGTCTGGGACATGGGTGGCTTATATGCATCCAGTTGTAAGATTACTAATTTATGCATGACCGTTACTAAGCGCAGGAACGACTTTGCAACGTAACGGTTGTGTGTTGGTACACGCTCTGGGTTTTCGCACACTAAAGGCTGGAGGCATGTGGATAATGTGAGGGTGTGAAACAAGGTCATCTGATGCTTTTCAGCTGTCTATAAAAGAGGAATTTCTATCAGTTTCCCGGCTGATATATTGTTAGCAATAAATACTTGAACATTTCAGCCATCCGGCAAGGACGTGTAATGAGGATAACTGGATCTCAAATCATAGTCGAGATAGCACCAGTCACTGTAAACGTAGATTAACAATGGCCAACTACAAATCTAGTTTAAGGTTCAAGTAAAGCCAGCCCGGCAGTATACCTGGGTGAAAAGGAAGGTTAGACATAAATGCTGCTTAACGTGTTCTTTCATTCCCTCACGTCGTCATCATTGAATGTATGTGAGCAAAACTCGAAAAAGAAAGGTCTGCGTACACCGAATTAAAATAGTGACTAAATGACATGTACGTTTGACAAGCAAAGAAGGAAGCATAGTCGTATGCAATATAAAACACTAAAGAAGCTCATTCGTTCGTTTACCACTTTTACGTGATCTCTTATTCTCTTGTTTACTTCTTCCGTCCACTAAACATTCGTTTGCCCAAATTGTGGCATTAAACAGAGTTTGTAAGGGTTGCAACAGGCCGCTTCTCAAAGTAATTACTTTGAAGAAATGAATCACACAAATTAGAAAGGGTGGTTTATGCCTATTTCGATCAATAGTTATCAGATATGTAACGCATTTTGCTATCGTGTGATTGACGCCATCTTGGTTTTCGTTTGAGTAAGTCGTGTGCATGACTTACTGAACCTCTGGGTCACGCTTGTTCTGTTTTTGTTACCATTCTAGATTCGCGCTGTGCTCCCGTCCTTCAGAGAGACGCTGCTCCTCAGTGCTTCCACTCCGTCGCGCATTACAAATTTCGTGACAGGTGGGATGGTTTTCGTCAGCTTGTGTCGACGTGACCAACTGATGATTACACCATTACGAACTCCTGGTTATTACAGCTTGGTTTGATTAGGCATCCCTGGGTCCGCACGTTGCAATCACACACGCAGTACACGTACGCACACACAACGCAACCTCTGCGCATGTACCCAATGTTCTGTGATACCACTGGCACTGGCCGGTTCACATAGGCCTTGGAACACTGGGGACAGTGTTCATCTCAGGAGGGTGCATTGTAACGCATTTTGCTATCGTGTGATTGACGCCATCTTGCTTTTCGTTTGAGTAAGTTGTGTGCATGACTTACTGGGCCTCTGGCTCACGCTTGTTTCTTGGTGGCTTTGGGCTTGGAGGTCTTCTACCTGCCAATATCCCGAGGCTAGATCCAAGGTAGAAAACCGCTTGGAACCACCCAGAGATTCTAACGTATCGTCACTCCGGGTAATCGGGAAGGTCTCTCCGAGTGACACTATTTAACCGATGATAATCTACACATAACCTGAGTAGGCTGTCCTTCTCTTTCACTAGCACCACCGGAGATGCCCACGGGGACATTGATGGTTGAACTACGTTTCGCGCCAACATGTCGTCAATCATCTGGGATATCTGCTCACGGTACAATGCAGGTATGCGCCGGGTCGGTTGACGCAACGGGGTCGCGTCCCCGGTGTCAATGCGGTGTTGTATACAACTGGATCTACCCGGCGGTGATTCCCCCCCATGCAAACGCAAATGCCTAGGCCAGTAATACAGCTTTCAACTGTCTAATCGCCTCCTCTGAGACCTCCTGACCACAGGAAGATAGTAATGAATTAACTTGTTCTTCCAGATTGGCAGGTGCTACAGATAACAACCAGTAAAGTAATCGATGTTCCGGATGGATCAGAATTCTCAACTATCTGGCCCAATTAGTTCAAGGCGCACCGTTGACTGATGATGTTAGAAATGCACAAATTCCATCATTACGACGGCTTATTTACTCGGTTCCGTTCACCGCAACATCGATTATTTCCTGTATTATTTCCAGCTCTACGGCCTATTTTGATAAAACATTGCAAGCCACAATAACCATGTTATTTTTTGCCAACTTTTTGACAGTTTCAGCAGACAATAGCCTGTTCGGACTGTTTGTCAAGAACAAAGTGATTGAATAGTAGTGTTGATATGAAGCGCGTGGCTGACTGCCTCATGGGCAGTTTGCGGTACGTCAACCCATATGCTCCTATGGTTTCCTTCACGAACCTTACTTCTGTTACGACTGTCAAAATATCTGTTTCTCACTTCATGATAATGTTTAAACTTAGGTCGTGTCAAGTCAATAGACCACTTCAAATACCCCAGCTGATAGGTTCTTAATTGTCAACACTGTGCAATGTTAAGTTCTGAAGAATAAATAAACTATACGTAAACCACATTGGTTGAGGTGAAACTGGAACCGCAAGGTTATTGATATGATGTTGTGTATTTGGAATAGCAAGAGACGAGTAGTACAATACGCTCAACTGTTTGACGTGTATTGTAGAAATTACTCGAGGGTTACCTAAAAGTCCCAATATTTAAGTAGTCACCAAATAAATTTACGTTCTGTTGTAAGATTATTGGGGAATATGGGTAGACCATTACCTTGGGTTAAGAGCGAGAATAGGTAATTTCTTGGACGATTCTATTAGGGAACTTCTAGCGTGTGTTTACGAGCAATCCCGCGATGAGTCGTTAATCGGAATAATTTTGAGACCGTTCGGACATCCATTAGTTCAGAGCAACTCATGAGCAATCGTCAATTTGTCCTGTTTGTTATGTTTCGATCCTGAAGCAGAAAGCTCTCTTTCTGGCCTGAAAAAGTTTCTTTGTCAGGGTCGAAACGTCACCAATAAAAAATTACCTACTGTTTAAATTCTGTGCTGAGAGAATGGTTGAATTGTGTACGTGCGCGACTCAGATACATCCGCTCAAGTGATCGACTTACCCAGAGGACCACAGAATACTACGGTAGAATGGTTTAAGGAATAATTAGATATGCAGGTGTGAGTAAATCGTGGGACGAAGTGACGTGGGCTTGAAAGTGGACTCAGTTGAACTGTATAAAAAACAAACCCCTGAATTTATATGAAACCACTATTGCCACATATAAAAAGATCCGCGTTAGATATACTTCCAGTGTTTGTATAACACGAAATCGTTCCAATTAATCCGGTTTTCTGTTCAACTCATTTTATGCAGTGATTCGAAACTTTTGCATCCGGCCAACTTTTGTGGAAGCAATCTGACTGACCTATCTTATCAATATTACGAAATGGACGTCCTGGTGATGCGCCGTGTCAGGATGAAAGCACCAGTGCACTGTTGATGTACAGTGTTCAGCTCAGTGTTCACTGTCGTTCCAAAAATCTGATCGATATGTCGAACACATGTTGTTAAGAGCACGATATCAGAACGATTACAGTCTCTGCAAACGAACTCACTGATAACCACGTATATTGACCGTTATGGTTGCGGGATAACCAACGAATTTATTCGGCTCAATTAGGGAATATCTGGCCTTACATAGATGGTGTTCGGCTAAATTGCAAAATACACAGTTGACTTCCACTTAGTAAATTTGTGATTCACTCGGTCACATATGCGTCTGCATATTTGTGAGCTGTATTACTCTGCTAGTGTCGGTTATAACAACGCCATCTCGGAAGCACCGGCTTAGCATGCCGTACAGTCCGAGTGTAATGTCACCAACTTTAGTATTGTAACATTTGACTTGCTTTTTGAAACGAAAGACCAATTATCGAATGACTTTCTCCTCATCAAAGATTATGTTTTGAACTTACGCAACGCTTACACTGTTTGCAAGCACAAACTACCCAAGTGGGTGGTGCACGCAATGACGCAACTGGTAATTGCGACAGAGAGAATGAATCGAGATATTACCTCGTCCCAAGCAAGATATATCAAGGGAAGGGATTACTTTTACAACCTCCTTACCTAATTCAACTTTTCAATTCTTGTGTTTTTAAAGCAAACGATAATCAACACCTACCGTCCTGTCCTGTCTACGTGCATAAACTTTGTACTCAGATTAAGAGCTGACGGTTTCAAACGTCTTAAGTTCGTTGGTGTGGAAGGGTAGAGAAAAGTTAGAGTCTCGCGATATATATCTCCTTTCATCGTTATTCAAGTGAATCAAGGAAAGTAGTGTCCAAGTTTTCCCAAACGAGTAGATTGTTCACTAGTGATTGACTTAGGTGAGGGATGCACAACGCATCTGGATGACAGTACAGTAGTTGCGAGCTTAGCATAGCAGCACGAAAACCGTTGAGTTGAGACTTGTTTAGATTGAGCATACCTGATGTGTCACGTTGTAGGTAATACCAATCACGGTGAAGTATTCGACTAACAAAGAGTTGTGTACCAAAACGCAACAATAATTGCTGGTCACTGGCAAGCGCCGATTTTGTAGTAAGATATTCAGGCCAAACCTACATAGGAATTTGGCTTCATTAGTGGGCATACTGTTTGCTAGTTATGACTCTGTCGAAGGGTATACATAGTTTATAGTTTCTGGGATCTAGCCGAATAGTTCCCGTATAATAATAACGTAACGAGATACTTGTCGCCAAGTGGGTGTAATGTTCGACGATCGGCAACCTTTTAGAATTCTACAGACCGCCCTGTCTTTAAAAGGCCGGACATGAATAGCAAAACTACAGTGTTCTTGTGCACTTTAGAAGCTTCTGATTGCAAGCAGTTGAATCCAGTCGTTACCTGAATAACTGACAGATAGCTGTGTTAGTTTCGTTTGGTGAGGCCAGCGCGATGAGCTCCTGGGGGTGTCCTACAAACGGTCTGCAGGAAGCGTGAGAGCATCAGGCTTAGCAATCATCCACTAGCTACTGAAGTCATGCTGAGTGTTGTTGGCAGAACTATGAGAAAAAATGAAAACAAATTCACCGGATTATGTAGGAACCTCCGTTTCTCCTCTCGTATAACCGACCATCTCAGCAATCTTGCAAACATCTGTCATTTCATGCTTCACTAGAGTTCAAATATACACGGTCTGTAACTCATGAGATGAGACGGTAAATTATGGGAGATTTACTCACCAACAAACTGTCTAGTTTCATTTGATGGTTTCAGGGTGAATTTAGACCATATGAATTGAAGTGACTGTTCATCGGAAGTAGATGGTTAAACTAACGGCTTAAAAACCATGTAGGTAAATAATAATATGTAATTGACTTGATGGTGAATAATCGAAAACAGACCATTCATCGAAACACCCCCTATTTCTGTTGAGCCTGTAGGACGCTCTCCAAAAGATAATCAGTCGTATTTCTAGGTAATTTTGTCGTACTCAATCAGATACTGTTAAGACGTAAAATGAAAATATTTTAAGCCGATTGGTCATCTCAAAATACACGACTTCTGCTATCGATTGTGATGATGGATTTTGAGAACTTTTGGGAAATAATCGTAATCCAGCTGTTTTCCGGAGGGTATATTTCAATAACTTCAGTGCATACTCATGGGACCAATTTGTTTTGGGAATTCGTTTTTTTGCACAAAGCTTTTCTGTATTAGGTACAGTTTAGTTGTTTCTAGAATACGCACGTGAACAAAAACAAAACAAATCGCGATGGATTTTTTGTCTGAGTTCACTTGCGTCTCTGCCGTGGACGAAAAAATTGAGCAGTCACATTGAATGCATGGATGATGCAGAGCAAGCGAAAATTTTAAACATTAGGAAGTTTATGCAATCTCGAAAGTATGCTGAACGGGTTGCACAGCTTAGGTTAACATATTTGAACGAAGATGAATACACCTTTCAAGAAACGGTGTCTTGGTCGCCTTACAGATGAGGAGCGGCATAGTGATTTTGATATTCGTCAAAATTGAAAAAAAATGCAAATATAAGGTCAGGGAGTTGAAAGGTTTATATGTGTAAGGGAGAGACCGTAAACTCACCAATTCCCTGCATACGGAAGCGAGTCCTCCATAGGCACAAGTGAAAACAACTGAGACAAGTTACAGTTAGTAATCAGCAGTGATGTTTGTTGACGAACAGTGGAAGAGACATTCGAGTCAGTTGAAATCGTCGTACACTAATATTCGCCGAGTTCAAAGAATATCTTTATGCCTTGTCAATCAGTTTATTCTACAGGAACCGTAAATAAAACCGGTCAAATGGGGTGAACGAGTGATATGTGACCTTTGGACGCTGACAAGCCAATCCGTTAAGTTGACTGTAGCACAAGAACCTTTGTGTGACATTTTTACAGGTGTGTCACTCACCGATTATCTCATTAGCATGGTGAAGTAGGTGAAGGACTGAGTGCGTTATTCCGTTCATTCGTGACCTGCATTGTTGGTTGGTAGTTCAATTTACTGAATGTTCTGTCCATCTGTTACTGTAATAATGGTATCTACGGCTTACACAATTTTTTCGTGGTTTTAGAAAGCAGTAGTGGAATGAGCTGCAACTCACGTGTTGTCCAAACGGGTTAACAAATTCGAAATACAATCTTAGCTAGAGGGTATCTAAGAAAATAAACCTGAAAATATTTTCTTCTTCAAACATGAGGATACAGTCTGCCTTCCTGTGACGAAAGTCGATAGGATAAAAGTTAATGTTTTTCCAGCTAGTGTTTGAAGGCCGACTAGGTTCATCGCCAATTCAGTAGTTACACACTAAACACAACCAGAGTACTGAAGTGAAGGGCTGATAGCTTGGGTGTTATTGATTATCCGGTGCCTGTGAGCAAACCTCTCAGGCTGTTCACGTCTGACCTATTATCTTCGGGGTCGCCACGATTCTGCAGAAAGTAATTGAGTTGAACTTCATCGTCTATTAGTGGAGCGAATCGTGAACTGTTCGACTTACAATTCATTAAGAGGCTAAACAACTTTCCAGATTATTCCACTTGACATTCACGAATCACGTGCGTTTAGTTCCAAACTTCAAAGTTCACAGATGAATTGTCAAGAGTTTATTTACAAAAGAAATTTCAGGACCGCACTTTCCCAACACACACAGGCATACCAATCCAGAGAAATGAGTGACTTTGTATTTGAAACACGAATAACCACTTTAGAAGTAGGCTGTCTTTTTGATCTTGGGTCATTCTCGAACAAGCGATGTGAAATGTTTCCGTTTTGCATAGCGACATAGCTAATTAAATCACACTAACTAAAATTTTAGCTCCACTTCAACGTTGAAACACCTGATGCAATGTGCAAGCAGAAATGTTATCTGTTAAAATGATTTCACGCACGCACGGATAGCGAGTGGTAGTTAGGGTAACAAAAATATGTGAACGGACGTTGGCGTTGACTTCCAGCGGAGAGGTTAACAGGTGTTTCGACAAATCTTCCATTCGTCAACATTACCCACGCCAAAGATTTGAAACACCGATATGTTGGCGAACGTAAACCTAGTGGTCCACAAACCTATTAACCGGACTACGTGGTTGTGTTCGTTTCGGCTGCGGGAAGACATGCGAGTTATTTTCCATGGTTGCTAAGATTTCCTTTTTCCGCCGATTGCATTTGACGATTAGCTTGTGGCTGATTTGCAATGTATCTACGGTAGATAAAATCGTCATACAGCCACCTTGGATCATTGTTGTTGTGTACTAGATAATTTGCGGGTGAACTAAAATTAGATGATGAATTTCAACCAGTAAGGAGAGGATTTGCAATAGGTGCAGAAAGAAAGCTAACTACTATACTCAGAGTAACGTAAGTCACTAGTGACTGATGCTCATGAATGTGAGAGATGATATTTGTGGCACCAGGAGAACCATCTGTCCACAGTGCCATCTTCGGCTGAAAGTAGGCCGCAAGTGAACATTGATCAGGCCATCCAACTGGTTTGTCACGCGGTAAGTAACTTATTAAAAGTCGTCCGAATGGGGAAATTTT
The DNA here is from genome assembly GCA_008508345.1 of Paragonimus westermani. Classification (NCBI taxonomy): domain Eukaryota; kingdom Metazoa; phylum Platyhelminthes; class Trematoda; order Plagiorchiida; family Troglotrematidae; genus Paragonimus; species Paragonimus westermani. Next base: position 86,591 of record QNGE01003148.1, read on the forward strand.
ATACCACCCAGGCTGACGCAATCGGGTTGCTTGGCCCTGCACTGTGTCATGCGTCTACCATGACCGCAAATCCGCCTGATCTATGGCCAATTTGTGCGGTCTGACTAATGGATAATCGTGACGTAATGGACCAACCAAACCATAGTCCATTGGTTGGACAAAGACCTAGTTTTTCTGTAGTTAGACTTATCCATATCTGGATTTAATTGTAGAAAACAATTAATTATACTGGTTCACAGATGAATTACCGTAGACGTACGTTCGCCTCTGCTTCTTCATTCTCATTATAGCTATGACCATAATTCTGCCGATGAGATAATATTTTTGTAGACTGTTCATTTTAATAAGAACTGTTCACCAAAGTTTGCTGGTAAGTTAATTAATTCGGTTGTTCCGGGAACAGCCGTCTCTTTTAACACAAACGCTAAAGCCTCAGCTTTAACGCAATGGTCTAATGCGTGAATTAATTATATCTTCTGAATAAACCGCGTTATACAAAGCATTCTGTGAAACTCAACGATATATTACAACCTCTTGGGCAACAAACCTCCTCAGACTCTACCATCCATCCAGATATCCATCTTCAAATTTGTAAAACCATCGTCACGTGAATCAACGGGACAAGTCAGCTCCTCAGTAGTCGTCTGTTCTCAGGCCTTGTAAACCCTTAGCATTTTAATACAGCTTCAAATTATTGGGCCAAATTGATGCAACAAAATTACTCAACTAGAAATTCCAATTTGCCTTCTACAGTATTTGACCGTGTAGTTCACCATAACCTATTTGCGAAATGCTTTTTTGGTCTCTGTGTTTCGAACATTCCGGTGAGGTGATTAAAGAATTCGAAAACCGTCATAGCATATTTAGTGTTGACCAGGTTGCTGACAGGATTAGTGCAGTATCCTTCAAGGCTAGTCGGCTGGCTATGACAACCTTGTTACTCATTCCCAGATTCCACTATGTTACTCTGGTAACTTGGCGATCACAAAACACATTCATTTTCAGAACTCCAGCAAACTTCCTGTTTATTAATTTCCCCTTGTCAATCCTCATATTCTCAGGTCACCAGTTTTTAGGAAATTTCATCAGTTCCACGAAAAACATGGCATACTGTTGAAGGAGTTTACTTCTAACTATAAAGTCTTGTTCGTTAAATTAAAATCCATGCTGTTAATTCGTAAACGATACAAATTAGAGTCACTTGGTGTGGTTTGTCAAGTAGACTGTTTTTATTAGTAAACAACAAGCTAAATGGTACAAGAGACAAACGGTCAATCATCTGATTCCCACCTACTTGGATTAGCATCGTGTATTTTGCGTAGTTCAATTTTGTGTTCTGTTGGTCGCGTATGCAAGAAAATCGAACACCATTACTATGTTTAATGAAGACCGCACGCCAGATAAACCCGTCGTCCGTCCAGGTAATTTATGTTGAATGCTATTTTTCCGACAACTGGACTATGCCCTCAGGATCTGTGTACCTGGATGGCCGGAATACTAACCTCTTGTTAGATACGTCCTGTTACTGATTAACCACATTTTCGTTAAGCAACATTCCGACTGACCTTCGAATGAACTGTGACGAACGTGTTTTCTTGGATTGTTTGCATCCAATTTCATTAGCTTCATTGGTATTTTCATCATCGGATTCTCATGCTGAACTACACTACGCTCAGTGGAACAAAAAATGTGTTTGCGTTGCTTAAACTGTTTTGTGAAATAAAACATATATTCACTTATTAAAGCTCTGTATAGTAAACCATGAGCAGGTATATCACCCTTGACATAGCATATACAAATTTGACCCAATTTTCAGTATCGCATTCAGTGAAAGAAGCTTAATCGCAGTAAAAATAAAGATTAACTTCATTATCACTCAATGTCAAGTAGTGTAGCAAACTTATTAAAAAAGCAAATGTATGAGTAAAGATGTTCATGCACCAAAAACTTGGTATTTTATCTAACAGGTGAGAAGCAAGGACAATACGAAAACCTGCATATTTTGCAGTAGGTTTTCATTTAATCAACCACACTGATGTTAGTCAACTAATTAAAAAATGAACTGCCGTGAAATTGCATTTCATAGGTCAGCATAACTTTACAGATTGCTATGAATTTCCATAAAAAGATATGTAGGTAATTGGTTAATAAGTGGCTGTTTATTATCATACAAAATACAGAAATTCTGTTCACTCTGATTTTTCAACTTTGTGCTCACCGGTGACAAATGGTAAGCCTTTGTATCGAGTGAATCTATCAACCTCAAATTTGATTGGCTGAAATCAGCTGGCAAATAAGATTGCCACATAAAATTGTTCAGTACTATTGGCGCAACTGCACCTTCCTCTTTTATTAATTCACCGATAATTTTCAAACCAATTATGTACCAAACAGGACGGTGTATATAGTCGACAGTTACATCAGTTATTTTTTGAGGAAATGGATTGCGTGCAAACATTTTTCATAATCACTATCTATCTCTGTTTCTCCGGCATTGGTGGGCAATCAGATGTCCTCAAAACTCTGTCTCATGGCGGTAGAGTCAGGGGTACACATAAAAGAGTTGATGCTGATGGAAAAGCCGTCGAGTTGGATGTCTTCTTAGGCATTCCTTATGCGATACCACCAATCGGTTCTAGACGGTTTGCACCTCCGGAACGTCATACTGGTTGGTCCGGTGTGAAGAACACAACAAAACCTCCGCCCACATGTTGGCAGTACCTACCTACAGATTTTGAACTGAACAATGCAGCAGCTCGAATGTGGACAAACAATACACAAATGAGTGAAGACTGTCTTTACCTGAATGTTTGGGCTCCCGCTCAGAAATCGCCGGTGGATGGCTCTTTGCTACCAGTAATGGTATGGATATATGGTGGTGGATACACCACTGGCACGTCCACCTTGGATGTGTACGACGGAACAATCTTGGCTGCAACTCAGAATGTTATCGTCGTTAGTATGCAATACCGATTAGGAGCCTTTGGTTTCCTTCGACTAGATCCAACAGTTGGAGAGAGAACATCCTCAATGCGAAGCGGCCTACAAAACGCACACTCCATTGCTCTCGGGAACCAGGGCTTGTTCGACCAAATACTTGCTCTAGAATGGGTGCATGACAATATCCAACAGTTCGGTGGCAGTTCACAAGAAATAACTTTGTTTGGTGAATCTTCTGGTTCTGTCAGTGTTTCTATCCTGTGGCTGTCACCGCTCGCACAGCGATATTTCAAACGAGCCATTTTACAATCGGGTTCTGTCTTAGCCCGGTGGGCTTTGAACACTCTGGAGGAAGCGCATCAAAGAGGATCAGAGGTGAGTCAGTCAAAAGGGTGTGTTGTCAGAAATTGATGTGCAAATTTTGCGACTAAAAATGAGGCAAATTCAATGCAATCATATTTTTGTTACACGGTACCATAGGATATAACCAATATGTCTCTGATGGTGTATGTTACTTCTTCTTGTACCCGGTAACTTTGATAAAGGACTTCACTGCTATCAAGCATCGTTTCTGGTTGACAGGTGGATTAATAAAAATGGGGTGCTTTTTCAAGATATCAAGGTAGGGAATGAGTAAACGGTCAATGCACGGGTCAAGGACAGCTTTATTGCAAACAATTTGTTAGTTATTGTGAACCGCGCGGTAAGCTATCTTCCAGATCGAATGGACATACTTTTCGTAAGAATTCAGTCTGTGTGAAATATTACATCAACCAAACATTGATAGACAGGTTGCACTCTGGAACAGGTACTGTCACGGTTACTCATTGGGTTGGTGTTCCTCTTTAAACCTCGTGAATGACAGCTCGTAATGATTTTTTCGTAATGGTTGTTTAACGACCACACCTGACCCTGCGTTGCTCGTACTAATGGTTCACAATATTCTTTCCTGTATTTGGGGCACTATATGTAAAATCTTAAAATGTTCTCTGATAACCGTGCAAAAACCCCAGGATCAGCCATGAAAAAAGTATACCAGACAAGACTGTTTTATTTGTTAGTTATCAAAAGAAACGGGGCATAATTGTCGTGCACACGTCATTGGGTTTAAAAAAAGTATGGACATATGAAATCGGACAAATGTGCGTCAGTTATCAATTAACTCTAGAAACATTGACTGACTGAGATGTTTCTATAAACCGAAAGATGTGTTCCGGGTTAAAACAGCTGAATTTTAAGTGGCAGTGTTCCATCACTCACAAACAACAAGAAAGAACACCATGCCCAACTGGGTAGGAGAGGAACACTGGACATTGATTAGAAGATTCAAATGAACAGTCAGCAATGTGATGACGTTGGTTGGTTGTCCCCGTTAACCTGACTGGATAACGATCACATATAGGCTGAGATGAACTTCTGATTGTGCGTTTTTCTTAATTGACATTAGGTTCATACACTTAGCGGTTACAGGAACACAGAGCCCATACGTCCGGTAGGATAATATAACTGGACCTAGTAGGAAGAGAAAAATAGTTAAGCTGCTGAGGATATATTACTGAAATCATTTGAGTGATTATTTGGAAGGATTTCAATAAACGTGCCGTTTTCAGAGAACGAATGTAGGTAGCAGATTTATTCTGTGCTAGAGATACAACTGTCCTTCATTCTCATGTTGCTTCAAAATCATGGATTTATTCGCCTAGAGGCAACAGTTCTGTGAGAAGATTCCGTATATGAACGACACCTCAAGGAAAGTACTTGCCAAATTGTACACGCGTGCATTACTGAAATTCGGTTATCCCGGGTATTGTCGTATTTCAGCTGTAGTAGGTCACTGTGGTAGGTGACGCAGAGATTATCAACATCTGCTACAGGTTAAGGCATAGAGTGGTTTGAAACTAGTTATTTCCAGTTGTTTGCAAACAATCAAATTTGAACATCACTTATTTATGGAGTGTCTGCTCTATCAGATATCAGCTGATAAAAAATCGGTGGTTCATTGAAAGTCTTACCTTTAATAAAAAGTGTCTACACATAACACTGAAAATATGCTTCACGTTGAATTAGTGCGCGTTATACCGCTGATACAATCAAACAAGCTTTTGCTCATCTGGAATGTTTGCCGTGAAGTAAAAAGCATTAACCACTCCGAATCACAGAGTTAAACAGATGTCGCTGGACGACGGATGTAAAGTTCGGCACATCCAACGCTGAAAATCCTGCAAAACAATTATGATTTCCAATATCCTGTAAATACTGTATGGTGGCTTCAATCGCTAACTGTGAGGTTCCAGAAATGTGACTGTCATTTTAAAAGAATAGTGCGTCAGAAAATCCAGGTGAATTATGCAACTGAGGACCGATGAGCACTAAAATATCCGCTAGCAGTAGGTTGTTGAAAAGCGATTGAATACCGCTTGATAAACGCATAGATTATTTGGCGCACGCAAACAGAACGTGTCTATGTGAATCTGCAACAAGGAAAACAATTCGCACAAGGTGCGAAAATTTATACTGTTCGGTATCATCCGGGAATTAAAAAACATAAAGCAAACAAATAGAAAGATCAGGATTAAGGGAAAAAGTAACTTAATTATGACAGCTGTACATTGAACATGTTCAACGTATCCACCAGTGTTCAGCATTCGGGAGTTTGGTTAAGGTGAACTAAACGTCATTCCAGTGAATGCACCAGCATACCAGTTAAACTGTATTTTAAGTCCACATGTTCTGATTGATATGCCGGTTCCGGCAATGTTCCCGTCGGAAACGTACCAAGATTATGAGGCACTTCAGCAATTTTGG
>QNGE01003149.1:0-24732 GCA_008508345.1 Paragonimus westermani
ACTGATCGCATGAGCGACACGACCGTTCGGCAGTGAATATTGCGGAACGCTTGGGATGGGCGATCAGTCGGTCGATGGTTGTGTGTTGCCGTACTGCGCAGGCCAGTTGAGTGTTTATCGTACGGGACATTATATACTGGGACTACCAACAGTTAGGTGAAACCGTGATCAAGCAACAACGCTGTCACGAAGTATGAAGGCCCTGACTGTTCCATTGAGCTAAGTGGGTGTGTGTCGCCTGTCTGGGTGGGGTTCTTATGATCACTCGAATTGCTGGTTGGAGACGCTATTCGAGATGGTGATGTGACGCAGTCAATACCATTTCTATTTTTTCGACCTAGTCTTCTGTTAATTTTTAACAATCTTAGTAACCTTTTCTTTTGAAATGGTTCGCGTCACTGTTGATGTGAGCGGTGGTCCGTGCCACAATACCTTCTGATCCGGCTCCTGGCTATTATGATGACGATGGTTTTAAATAACAATGACACCAGTGCATATCAATCGCCAAATTCGATCGCATGGCGGACACGCACAAGAAGAGCCACTTAGGATAGAACAGACCTAACCTTAGGAACGGTAATGTACGATCAGATTTGAAGTATCTTGTGTCATTTACGGGACACATCCACGACATGTTCATTTAAACATATTTTCTCACCTTCACATTACACTCAAATTCACACTTGTATATAAACAGTCATATTTTCGCTGTTGTCAGGAGGTCCGAGGCTCAGGTGACCATGTGCGCCACTGGCAGAGTTCTGACCTTGTTTTCTTTGTCGTTTCTTTTTGCCACATTGCATCTTTTGGGTCGTGCGCATTTGGGGGGGAGGTAGTTGGGATATTCATTCGAAGTGTTGGTGCTCTCCGACAGAACAGAAACAATTCAACGTTGTATTCTACGAAGTCTGTCGTACTAAAGTCGCTTAGCATTATGTGGCAACCTGGATGGGGGTTCGTAAGTCGCTCTTTATGTTGAGGAGAGTTGAGTATACATTAATACTAGTTTTCCGCGTGGACCAGCTGGTTTGTAGAAATTCCAGGTAAACGAATTTTAATGTCAAATCACCTACATGAAATTGTTGTCTTGATGTATCAATACATTTGATGAGAATTACTGGCAAAATCAATGCATAACACAGGAGACCTACAAGCAAACGGCAGTGTGAAGTTATTTACCAGTGAGCATAAGTGAATACAGCTAGATTCACAGTTGATATGTTAGTGGTTCACTCGACTGTGTTGCGTTTGTCCAGTCAGTTGACCTTAGCCCAAATGGTATGCGTGCTTATGAGAACCCCAGTAATGAAGACTGACGCATCAGACAGATGCGTGTTAAGGTTGACACTCAACGTAGACACGCATGTGAACGTAAATGACGCATCAAGAGAGGTCATCATACAATGAGCCTATTTAGTACACTACATAGTATTGGGTTACACAGTTGATAAATTAGGCGCATAGTTACTAAATGGTTGAGAAAGCTTTTTGGCTGATGCTGCCGCTCAAGGCAACCATGACGAAACGAAGAAACCGTGAGCAACAACATCGAGTGTGTTACCGCACGGCTGGTACAAAAAAGACAGATCAGGGCTTTGATTAGTTCAATGTTGAAAGGCAATTTTGATGGGGGGTTTCAGTGAAGGAAAGTAAAGTTCGACGGGCAATACATGAATGGGTGGAAATATGAAGAAAGAACTGGAATTGTCGGCATCGAGGTCAGTAGAACGGAGATTGAAAGAAGGGCACGAAGAAAGGAAACATTTGTGGGTAGGGAATGAATGGAGTGGAGGCCTACTCATCATCTGCATACTACGGCTGACCTGTCGTGTATGCAGTCAGAAATATGCGAACAGAAATTTGCCACCTTTCGGCGTGTAAGTTTAGACAGTCACTAAGCAGAAACGACCAGTTTGGAACGACGTGACCCACACCAACAAGCCATCACATACATCTGCGTCAGCTTCTGCACTAGGCTCCATGCACTCCGTCTTCGCAGTACCTACACAATAAGACTGAGCTGGTAGACGCGGCGTCTTACTGAAGAACAGCAGGTGGTGAGCATGGTAGGTTAGAACGTAGATTAACGGCGGCAACTTGCGTCCTTGCTATCCTCGATGATACCACAACAGCATTGTTACAGGCTAACGAGATAATGCTACCCAAGTATATGAACGCGAAAACAGTCTCGAATGGACCGCCTGCAATGAGCAAGGTAGGAGTGGGAGTGCCCCAATCTTCAAGAAGCACTCTGTACTTTGGACGTGCCAAGCGCATTCCATACAAACCAGCCCGGTCACTCACTCATCTTGTTCAGCATGGTCTGCACGTCTTCGACAGACGGGCTGGCTAAGTAAGACAATATCATCCGCATAATCCACGTTCGCCACTCTGACACCGAGAAGAAGCTCAACACCAACTTCACCGGGTTCCTCAAACACACCTTCCAGAATGTCGTCCATGACTAAATTGAACGTGAGGGGCGGGGGAGATCGGATGCCCTTGACGAACACCACTAGAAGTGGTGAACGTCACAGACAACTGGTCATAAACCCTCACCCTGCTTGCAGAATGGGCACACAGCGATCTCAACAGATTCACTTATTTCCCTGGTGCTCCGGCCCGAATAAGGCAGTTCCAGAGAACGTAGCGAGCAACCAAATTAAGAGCAGGCTTCTGCTGTCTATGAGAATGCCGAAGCTCGAAGATCTGCCGCAAGGTAAAAATCTGATAATCGCACTCATGAACGGACTGGAATCCTGCCTCCCCTTTCTGGGCTTACTGAGCAAACGTAATATGAGGGCTGTACAACGTGACTTGTTGACCATTTGATCGCCCCTCCCGAGCGTTCTGCTATCTTCCCTGCCGAGCGGTCTTGTTGCTCATGCTGTTGTCCTTGTTCGTTTTTTATCCAGAATATAAGCTACAATCATTTTTAAGAAGGATCCTAGTTGATGCTGGGTGATTCTGTAGATTCGGACTGGTTTAGGCCACTTTTGGAGGACACGAAACAGTAAGCCGTTCTCTCGTGGCGTACATTTGAGGATACCTGTGAGTTGAAATGGATTTGCGTAGTGCAACTCGTCGTCGTCTAAGTGCACCTCGCAGTTGACGTCTTCAAGCTGCTTCCGAATTCGGGTAGTAGTCCATTTCAGTGAATGGTTTCGGTAACCGCGTGTCATTACCGTCCGACCGATGTAAAAATCTCAGGGTTTCCACCCGTGGTGTCGATTGAAGTGTTCTTCTGTGGTCCTGCTTCTGGCTCCTTGTGTGACCATTGGTGGCGGAAAACATTCCAATAGTAGCCGAATCTTCCGCCTCATGTTGGTTTCAATCGGCGTTATTTCATGTGGTGTTCGTGGACTCAGTGTCACTTGATAAAGAATTAGAAGCATCTCCAACTGTTCTTCGTTAGTCTCCTTTCAGACCTTTCTGAGGGGTGCGCGTGACCACAAAACACAACTTGGTGGGGTGATGAATGGGTGTAATTGATACCGTTCTGCTTACAAGAATCTGCGAACGTCGACAAAATAAGCCAGTTTCTATTGTCATTCACGAGTGTTTCCGGACATCTGAACCTGCAGAAGATCTTCCGAAGCGGAGACATGTTAGTGCCTGTTTTTGGTCGTCTGCATCAAGGTGATCTTCGGTCATTTGCTGAATACTTCCGCAGGGACAAAGTTTGTCCCTGAAGCGGTTTAGCAATGTCCATGTGAATGCTAGACCCTGACGCTGCTGATCTGGGCCACGATTGTAGTGGAATCTTGGATGTTAACGCACAGTTGTGATAACAGCGTATCAGTTGCTCCATCTATTCATCCGTATCTGCCCATTAGACATAGTTACAGGTTAGTGCCTTCATTCTGTTAATTCCCAAATGTGTTCAGTATGAAGCTGACGGATCGCTGTGGTCCGCAGTTCCAAAGAGAGAGTAGATAGCGCGAAACGTCTTCCAGCGTATTGCACCAAGTCGCCTGGAAGTCTTGATTGCGGCCATCACGTGTGGAGTTGTGGAGCTACGTTGTGGAGTGCAATCACATTAGGTTGCCTCCGAGGCAATTTCTAGTGCCCAGATGGCAAATGTTTCACTTCTGATTCGGTTGAGGTAGTTACAACTCTCGATTATACTGTTTAACGGCTGTGGACCATTCAGAAAAGGAGGTGCATCCACATATTCGATTCCACACCGAGCACTGTTCGCTGACACTGCGACCGACTGGTGTAAGGTGTGAGGTGGACGGATTATTACCTGGCATAGAGAGAAGAAATAGTTCACGGAGATGTTTCTCGCTGTAGGTCGGGTTCGTCGTGCGGGCTTGGACCCACGCGACTCCCGGATTCGGTTGCTGGGGAAGTTAGGTACGATGGCAGCTAACCGAGCTCAGTGGCGTGAATGCTGTCGTTGTTTTTTTGGAGTTGTCTGTGAAGTGAGTGTGTTTAATGACGTGGGACATTGAGAGCCGTAAGGAGGCTGTCTTGCTGGTGACGTCTTCCTTTTACCTACAGCTTGTTTGCAAGATGTGGGCACCCTGATGTTAAATGTTTGAATAGAGGCGTGGCTATGTTTTGGTGGCTGTGTCCCTTTCGGTCTCCTCTCTTTCTATACAGGGTTTGTTTTTTTCNTTAAAAAGGACGCACAAACACAACGTCAACCAGTAGTTACACTTCCGCTGATGTATTGTTGTTTGTTATGATGATGACTTGTCTGCTGCGTGTAGACAATCTAATTCCCGGTCAACGATGGCCATTGCCACATAAAGAATTGATCGTTTGCACCGGAAAACATGTCTCCCATCATGTCTTAGACGAAGGGAGGTGTTCATCGTCGTACGACAACTGAGCAGCCGAACTATTTTAGCCTTGCCAATATTTCTCAATCTCTTCCACGTACGATGCCGTCATAACATCCGTCCTTCATTGAAGAACAGAATGTGCGATGTGTTCTTATCCACATTCACTAGTATCTTCATAGCCAGGGTTACGCAGAGACGACATGAGAGTGCGTTCGACCGCTGAATTATGACTGTCTCTAACCTAGAGAGCCCAAACAGTATCTCCTTGAACTATGGACGAAAAGCTAGTGATTCATACTTCAACTATCTGTGTAGGTGAGCATGTTTATTTTCTTGCACTTGTGATCAGTTTGATTGGGGAGTTTGCTAACACTTTTACAACCGAATGGCAGTGTATTCAGTTCCCGGCATGGTACGGTCATTCTTGAGCAAGTGCCGCGTTACAACTTTTCAGTATTTATTGCCTTGTCTCTACGGAATGGCATCTGCAATATTGCAAGACTTCTCAGATCCACAAGACGCTTGAAACATGGCAATTCTTGCCTCACAGAACAACAATCTCACCACTGCCCTATTTGGAATCGGAGCAAATTAAGAAGGGCAATATGAGAGAATTATGTTGCACAGAATACCATTCAGTTACTGCTTTAGTAAGCTACAAAAGGTAGGCATTGCTTGCTTCTGTTTATTTTTCTGCTGAAGGGTTCTGTGTCCACTTACATTTCCTGAGTTAATGGTTCCAAGTCCCCGGGTTTCTAAGTCTAATCTCTGAAGTCCCCTACCCATTTACATTTGCAGGTGATCGTGTTTGATGAGCATCATTTGCACGTTCTAGTGATCATTTGATGAGGTTCGGTTTATCGTGATTCGGGAAACATAAGTGCCTCTGAATTTGCTCCAGACTGTGTCCATTAATCGGTTATGCATCAAATTTCAGTTTTCCAGTGCCATGTTTGAAGTTCACTGATCAACGGTTTTACGTACTTTTATGAATCTGCCTTGAGTTCATTACATTGACAAGCTGGGTTTGGTCCGGCTCAGTTAAAGCCCCAAAAAGCGTTCTCAGTGTAGCTTGTTTCTCTCAGTACCTCGCAGAAGTGTTTGTTGGACGGAAGTGCCTCTTCTTGGAAGTCTTAATCCTACTGGGAATATTGTAAATGATTCCTGGAAACTTACCTGCTGTTTACTTTTCCGTGCTCAGTTACTTTTCTTAATCAAAGATCTTCAAAACCCTTCCAGTACAATCCTGTTCTTGGATTTGGGCAGCTGAGTAACATTACACCTGTACACTCTGAGTTTGGCATCCCAGAAACCGATAACTTTGTGCATATTCGGTGGGGTTTTGCACGTCAACTTGTTGACAAAGACCTCAAATTTATACAGCCTTCCTTACGTACCATATTATTTTGACGGCCGATCTGTACAGACTAACTGCTGCCAAGTTGAAGCACTAGTCCACTTTACATCGGACGCTTTTGTTTATGTTCAGACAGTCTAATTGTACTTACGTAATATCTGGTGCATAAATTACATCACCCGTACAGTATAGTCTTGATAGGGAAATCTTTATCGGAAAAGTGGAATAACTTGCTTTCTGTGATTTCTGGATGACATTGATCAGGTACTTTTGCTGGGACGATTACATTGCTTGGCTGTTCGTCGGAAACTTTCTGATATTCGTTCATATTATGATCGATGTTTAGTGGCATGTATAATGGTTGATTGTGATAATCAGCATGTAATGTCACGTACTTTTGTAGCTTCTAATCACGTATTCTCGTTCTTGTTATCAAAATCTACAGTTTGTTTTAATCATTGTTTTTACTTCCTGCCGCGGATCTTGCAGATTTCGTTGTTCCATAACTTGACCTCGCTGATAAAAGTACTAATCACCACTCTCGTGTGATTTAATTTTGTCATGGCGATCAATATTTAACCAGCTTGGATTGTCGAGGTAGTGCAGTCGTACTTTATATTGTGTCAAGGTTCTTTTTCGAACCGGAACTATTTAATTACTAACCTGTTGTGGTCAGCACACGTTTATTTATTCGGCACCTGAGCATTTTTTAAAATGGCAATTTGGACCATCGATTGATTTGAACTGAATACAACACGCTTTTTATGCCGTTATTGCGTAGTCATTTTTCACAGTGTGCACAAAATTCCGTTCACATCAAAGTTCTTTGGCTGCTTTCAACATAAAGCAACAACCGTAGGATGCCACGCACCTTCCTTTTTTTATCTTCAAGTGATATCGCACAATCAGTTGTGGTTCCTGAGAAGTTTGCGCATGAACCCATTGAGTCACGATTGCTGTTTAATTACTTTTCATCCACCCTCCCCCTAACATCTTCTTCAGAACCATCTTTGTAAACATATTTTTATTCAACTACTCTGTTAACTTTCGTGGAGTGAATTCCCACTTGATCTCGTGTTTGTCTGGAGAAATAATGAGCTATTTATCCGCGATAATGATGCCTTCGTTTATAGTTCGATTCCTGTCTACTCCATCTGCCCCGCTACTTTTGTCAAGATCCTGCCTCGTCATTTACTTCCAACAGTTGATCGGGTTTCTTACATATATTTTGCTGTACACCTACCGAACGAGAATCCAAGCCCCGCATGTGCGTTTGGCTGGCATCCGTTGCTACAGCTTGGTACGACCTTAAACTGTGCAAACTATATTCATACAACTGAAAACAACGAGCTAGGTGTTTGAATTTCATTTGCTAGTGATCTACACATCCTCGTCCTGTTCGCAATGTTCATTATATGCATATTGTATGCATATTGATTTCACATCAGTTTTTTTAAAGTCTCACGTGCCTGGTTGTCAATCATGTATCTCTGTTACCGCTCGGCTCTCACGTGCCGATTTCACGGTCGTTTGTGTGCATCGGCCGAGCTTGCAGAGTTCACGAACACTTCATGTAGTGTTTCTTGTCATAGCCACAATACTTGGACCAATCTATTGATGTCCTCTTGTTTTCGCTCTTGGTTAAACTCCTCTTCTGCACCTGGTTCGTGAACAAAACGTACCTGGTCCTGAGTTCGTATTTCGAAGGAATCGTTGGAAGCCTCGTGTTATGTGTACACTTTAAACCCTAGAGTTCCTACGGCCGTGTCTCACCCTGCCTGAGGCCTAATTTACCGCCGCACTGCCGTAATTCTTATCCCGGCTCACGCTTGTTTGCTGCCACTGCCATTCTCGCCACCTCCACCATCTTTTTCTTGCCCTGTCCGCTTGCCTGTCCTTCCGGTCACATGTCTGTCCTACGGCAGCGATAAAGGGAGGAGCAATCGTATTAATTTTGCCTTGATTTACGCACACAGTCGCTCGCGAGCGCGCGCCACTAATTTGAACCACCATGAATGACCGTGTAATCGATAAGTGTTGCCAAAATTTAGGTTGTACATCCAACGCCTGTGGGAGACTCGCTTTGCTCGCACCGCCGCTGGGTTTGTGTGTGTGTGTGTACATGCGTTGGCTTGCTGTACAAAAATGAATCAAATTAACCACCTCTACTATCAAAATCTCGTGCCTCGACCGTGCACAGATGAAACACTCACAATGGGCTCCTCATCGATATTATGTGCTGTTCATGAGAACGAGAACGAGAGAGTTTGACACCCTGAGACTCATTCACCCAATCTGTGGGTTCATTTTGGTCCACATAGCTGATGTAACTTTTCATCTTCCTTTTATATATCAGCATGTATCTGTTGCCACTCCGCATGATCTGGCTGCTATCTGATTTCGCAGATATGTGTAGACGATAATGTTTGTAGTAACCAAATCCGGTATACACTCACCACGTAAACAACATGAAATTGCAAGCGTGTCGCAATAGGCGAAAAAATGCATTGCATAAGGACAACATCTTCAACTGAGGATGTTCATTATGCTTCGGACCTCGGCCAGGAAGCCCTACTGAAGCGAGCTTCAATGTAAGTGTTGTTTTTTTACTTTGACCACTTAGTTGCCGCTTACACCCGAACCCACCACCCGCAAATAAGGCACTGTGCGACAAGCTGTGGGTTTGCGTTCGTAATACATGACCAAGCCAACAGAGCCTGTGAGACAAGATCAGTATGCTCCGAGGTCGACAGAGTCTATCCGCTCGAAAACGGACACTACACCGGCATCATGATTACTGAACTGTGTCGAGCTTATAGTTATGGCTTTGTTGATTCTGATCAGAATCAATGAGACTTACGTTCGGATCACTACCAGTGGACTTGAGAGTACGATGGCAAAAGGACCGCCCGAAGGTTCGAACCTCCACACCCGGCCCGGAGACTTTACCACCCGGCTACTCATCTACGACCGGTGGCTTGTACAACGTCAGTCTCAACTGCTCCCATACCCGTCACCCCATTGATCAGACTATCGTAATGGAGATCCCTTCCATATATCGTCATTTTTTGGTTGCATTAAATATTGGCCGAATATTTCTCACATTGTTACACGTAACATACTCTGAATTGGTACTACTAACTCTCATTTGAATTCTCTCCTCATCGTTTATTTTGTATCGCCTCATGGAATTGCCTATGCTAGCGTATTATTGACTGATACCTGCTGATGGTCCAATTCCGTGCTCAGAGTTCACTTGGTTTTAAGTTGTATAATTTGCTAACCATTACTTATCTGTGTACAGAGCCAGTTGTATCCCTGTAAACCTTTTATATTCTGTCTTACTGTGCCCCGAGTCAAGAGGTTTACGGCTACCCCGATAGATTGCGCGTAGCCGTGAATCCTGACAGATTCTACAGGCTTCGTTCACTACCGGGCACAGAGTCCAGTTGGACTCTAAATTTCCTACTTTCCTTAAGTCCCAATAATATCCAATATCTCGTATTTGTCTGCGCCCACCCAACCATATAGCTGTGTCATCGAAAAACCCTCACAAATCCTACCTAAAAAACCTTCCCAAAGTTACTGGTTCCCGCATTTCAACCGACGACGATAGGAATCCCATTCAAACGGCCCCTGAGATATCTTTCTCATTAAGGGTTTTTACTCAACCTCTCCGCCACACCTAGTTTCAACTAGTGTTTACAAGTGCGGGAACGTCTTGGGATGTGATTATTTTGTAAAATGGATCAGGTTACTTGTAATCGCCCATCCATTAAACTCTACTTATACGATGGTTCTGATTTCGCTCGAGCGCTGTGTGCTATTCTGTTTGTAAACAGTCCCTTCTTTTCAGGCTCACGACCCCCGTCCTAATTCGTTGCTTTGTCCTACCTCAATTAACCTGCTCTGTATAAGTCAACAATGTCCTGCATAGCGATCAACAGTTCTCTATCCTTAGGTCCGCACAGAACTCAACTATAGACACATATTTAGTTGCCCCTTACATGGGACGAAATACACGGCATAACAGTCTCGCTCATTACGATAACAAGAACGGACATGGTGACGTTGAAACAACGGCCGCGAGTAATGTTGTGCCTGACAATCAAGGCCTGCCAGCTTGATACACAATGGTACCGAGAAACGTGCCCCGAACTTTGATTTTTGTCGTCTCACACAGTTGATGGGTTCCTTATCCCAATTTTAATACCACCTTGCTGACGTCGACAACTCGTAATACGTCCTGAAAACTTCAAAATAGACAGAATTGCACTTTTTGGTTGGCAATATGCAACTGTTTTCATTCTTGTGCATGGCACTATCTCATTGGTACGTTGTTGGAGAAGAGTGCGACCTCGACTCGTCGCTAGTTGTTTACAACCTTCATTATGTGCTCTCGTCTTATTTACTATTATGCCTCTAAAGACGTTAGTTTCAGCGTCTTCAACGCAAACCATTCAGTCACTGTGCTCTCTAAGATGTTCTGCGGGAGTACGATGGGATAATTAAATAAACTAGGGTTAGTAGCCCGTATTATGAGGTGACTTGAACACCCTTACAAAGTTGGACCAGTTGTTCAGAGCATTACCGCTTTAGTCTATGGGTTACTGATGATCGGATAATTTTCCGAATAAATTTTCTCGCAGCAGGACTTTTCACCCGAACCACCGATAATAGGGTCTAGGAAGTCTAATTGACAGAGTAGCAACATCGCCTGATGTCAGAAGGCTCGTGTCACCATTGATTCGCTATTATGACCCTGCAATCCACTCCGAACCTGATCAAGGGATAACACCAAGAAATGGAAGGATGAAATGTGAGCCGTGATGTTCTAAATCCAGCGAGGAGAAAACATGTGACCTCTGAAAGAGAGTTGTGTATTAGCACACAAGCCTGACGGTAAATGAAGTTTTTTGCAGTCAATAATGACTCGGGTTGTTGTTGATCTTGACAATGAACCACGAAGTCTAAGGGCAGTAAACATGTGTCAGTGCATAACGAGAAAAAAGAGAAGAGAAAACAAGAATAGCTGAATCTCCTGAAAAAGAAGAGTCAACAAGTTTGTGGGTAAAGGCTGCTCGTTAACTGCGAAACAATGTGGTATCAGAGAGAGCTTTCAACTGGTGATGCGCATGAACGCGAACTCCCCAACCATGTGTTCATAGCTCACGACCACGTCATCCCCCCGGCTACCTTGCGGTCCCATTCACCCAGAAACAGCCACAATGAACACTGCACGGTGTGGCAGACGCTCCGTCATTATACGAAGTACATGACCCGACCAGCAAAGGCTATGCATCCTCACGATCTCAGTCACCGGTCGCGAATTTGCACGTTTCTGACATATACACCGATTGACTGTCCCGTTGCACACAAGCTTAGCCCATTTGATACAGGTCAACTGGCTGAGACAACGACGATCGAATGCCGAGAACCCGTGGACATTTTCCGCACGAATGGGTTATACCCCTGATCCACAGAGCAAAACTGAACGTACACACACACACTGAAAACTGTTTTTAATCGACAAATGGACGTCTTGGCGACGCCACAATTGATGAGAGTTTGCGAATGCGCTAAGTGTTTTCGCTACCCTCATGGACACCATCGACCGACGAGATGGCATTACCTAAGTGGGTGAAACGATCGACACTTTCCAGCGGCCTGCCAGCAATAGCAAGAATAAGGTCTGTCCATCCAATTTCGTAACAGCACTATACTTTCAGAGTGCCAGCTTCATACCATACAGACTAGTCATATCATTCCACCGTTTTAGCATGATCTGTTTGTCCTCGGTAGAAGAACTAACTAAATCATTGTATGGAATATCCCAAAAAGTAAATCATGTCTGAAGGAAATGGAACTGTATTCAGCACTGACTAACCGAAAAATTCCCACCTTCAAACTGTCAGTCGGTTACCAATTTTCTTCGTATTGGTCAATCGATATGCCATGTCTAAGGTAGTCATGTTGAGTGAAGCGGAGCTGGATAAGAAATGGTGACCGTTTAAATGACATGTTCATCAGGGATTAGGTAAACGATGTAACCAGGCTGGAGCAGTAAGTTGGATCATTTATTCTGAGCGAGCATGCACAGAAAAGCGCGGCCAACCTGAGCAAGTTCAGCAGGATTTGTGTGCACAACCGGTCAGTTCACTTTGATCACTGCTGAGACCTTTTTTGCCCAGGGGTGTGTAATTGATGTTTCGTGCAAATCATGTTGGTTGCAGGTGAGGTTGAATTACACTTCTCAAAGACACCTGGCCGCGGAGCCCACGTCAGAATGACACCGAGTGTGTGTGGGAGATGTGAGATCGCATTTTGCTCACCTATTGATATCACGACTTAATGCTCAAGACTTCAAGTCGATATAGTTACTTTGAAAAACTCGCACCATTGTGATTTTTTGGACGCTAAAAGCATTCTAATGTTTCGATCATTTGTTGTTTCTAATCTTTTCTTCTGACTTTCAGCTCGTCTAATGCATCATGCCGGACACCATCTGTTCACACTGGACGACAGGACCCGGTTAATTGAATTTTCTCCTTAAGTGTTTCTTCTCATCGTTTGAAAGCTACTCCTTGACTCTCTACGGTTGCCAAAAGAGAGAACTAGACATTATTCCCAGTGTATTTCAATTTCTCGCGCACTGACAATCGGGCCGTTTGGCAACACTCTCATCCGGATGACATGATGATGAGGTGGGTTATATTCAACTTTTTTTTTAAACTTATCACATATTGTATTGCGCACATTTGTGCATGTTGTGTTATTCTACAATTTCGGTAACCAATGTACGTTCGGCGTATTTAACGCGAGCATCTACGTAAATTAAACGTGCCGCAAAAGCTGTAAAAGGCGATTTGAAAAATGAGAAGGGAAGTCTAAAGAGAAAGAAAATTAGATATGTGCACAGACTCGTACTACAGGCGCCAATGACTTCTGTGTCCTCCCATGTCAGGCAAAGTCTTCAGACAAAGGTGTGTATTGTCCAGCGGATTCCAGCCGAGAAGCCGGAAACACCCCAATGATGCAGGCTTCAGTCTTAGTGCTTCCAGGTTTCGAGCTCAGTTTGTGCGTTGACCACTAGAACGCCGCTTCGTAAACCAAACTCGACGTACCACGTCTTAATTTGGAATTTGTAAGATAGGTCTAGAGCAAAAGGGACTGAGCGATCAGCTGAGTCTGTTCGCCCCGAAAACAAATCAGTGAACCCTAGTGCTCTGGACGCACATTCAACAAATGTCAGAAACACCCATATTCTGAAGCAAACAACATTCTTCGTGAGGCTGGTCTATTGCTGGTCTATTGAGTTCTACTTTCTGTATTGTATTTTCCAGTTTGTATGGTTAGCACTTATTGGCGAATAATTTGACGATTTAAATGTACTAAATCTTTATCGATTTTTTTACATTCGACTGCTATTTACGCGAGGTACCTCGCTAACCAACTATGCGCGTCCACAAATGCATCACTACCACTGGAAACGATTTGGTTGTTAAGTACTAATACATTGGTTTCGAATTGTGTTCTTCGTTAAGCATGCGATTTTCAGCCTATTGTAACGTTGGGGTAACTATGAAATTCACCCACGTTCACGAAATATGGGAAGATTAAATGCGAATATCTTATTTGGCTTTAATCGGCATACTTTTGGAAACGCTTAAAAACATAATTTCAGTCATTGCCACATGGCTTTCATCAGTTATCGATTGTCTCAGTTTGAAATGTCGAGAAAACATCAGCTCAGCGCTCATTGATTCAACGAAGCCGAATATAACCGTTATGTAAAGAGGAATAGCCTCACAATTAGGCCCCCTCAGAATGAAATGCAGGGCTTTTATCAAAACGATTTTCCGAAAAGTGCTTGAAAAGACTTTTGCTAAGTTCAACCTTGTCCAGAGATCACCATCGTTGTAGAGAGAATTTTTCAAACGCTTAACTTCCTGTCCGTTTTGGAACAAATCGGGTGAAAAAGAAAACCTAAT
This sequence comes from Paragonimus westermani, assembly GCA_008508345.1. Taxonomy (NCBI): domain Eukaryota; kingdom Metazoa; phylum Platyhelminthes; class Trematoda; order Plagiorchiida; family Troglotrematidae; genus Paragonimus; species Paragonimus westermani. The sequence goes on from QNGE01003149.1 coordinate 14,142, forward strand.
GCTATGCGGTGACAATTTTTCAGACGTCGTGCTAATTTACTTCCAGAGTAACATTGCTGCATTTGAAAGTTTTAAGTACTAGAATGAAACTCATGGACCTGATCAACTTCTCCACGAACACAGCTGGAAACGAAACAGACACATCGAACTGTGAAAACCTATTTGGTAGCTACTTCTTTCTCATAGACAATCAATTAGGTGCCATCGGAAACCTCTACAATGTACTCGATTTCAAGATGGTTTATCTATCGGGCAGGAAGTGATAACGTCGTTGTAGCTCCCTTCGCCAAAAACTGCCTGTGCAGTTAATCAGCTGTTCCATCGACAGTGACCATAAAACATGAATGTACCGAGTTTTGGAGGGTGGTCAATGCATTCCTGTGCTTTCTCATGAACGAGGAGCTGTGGGGAACGTACGTGGCTTGGTTGTCCAGTCAAATAACTAACATTGAAAATCCGGGCATATTGGCTTTTCTGCATAACAGTGTGCTATGTGATTGGTGTTGTTGCCCTAGTTCCGTTCCCCAAAGGACTACTCTTGTGTATCCGCTGCCTGAAGTGAGTAACACGAAAATCAAGATTAAGAAACCGGATCATCTAAAAGAGAATAAAGCGCTGAGAAGATTGTCATAAAAGAGATGAACAAACGTTGAGATTGACTTGGACTTTCAGCAATTTCTTAAGTTTTAGAAGCTGGAGAGTTTGGCGATCTCAGTATCATAGCCGTGTCAAACGCATTGAACAAAGAGCGCCAGGGCACATGGTTGTGTGTCAGTTTGTTTTGCGTATTGAGGAAAACGTCAGATTGATACGCTATACTGAATTTTAACCAGTCTCCGTCTGAATTTATTGCAATGATCTATTTCTGGTTGGCTTACTCCTCAACACACCTTCTATTTAAAGCTGGTAGGACGACGGAAACACTGTTGCTTATGTGTAGATAGTTAAATCTTGTGAATTTACGGCCAATCCTCCATCACCATAAATACGGGTCGAGGCGGCGTTAGGAGCTAGGTATGCGTTTTTGAAAATAAGCTTTTGTTCTGTTTTAAAGGACTTCGGCGTGTTAACCCCAATAATTGTGATAGGGTTTCACAATAGGAACGAACCCAAGTAGCTTCTGTTCCAGTGCCATTTCTCCAAGCAAGCCCTATCCGTTTGATCCAATCCGGGTGAAGATTGGCTCGAATCTAACGCGTCCGTTGATCACCTGACTATTATGTACAGCGCTTATCCAAGTCGTGCGGAAGTGCAGTAATCAGTGGTCATGTCCGGGCGCAACAACATTGACCAACAACCCTACGATTAAAACCCTAAGCGTCTGCTACATCGGTGGCAAGCGTCATCCGGAGTTGCCAGCCGACCAACCTAAATTACCGAATAGGCTGTGATTGCTTTTATGCCGAGTACACACAGTGTTTCAGTTGCTGACTGTGGGGTTGCTTTTACACTTGTCACCGCAGCGGGATTTCATCGGTATGTTTTGCTCATATTTTGATTGCTGCCTGTCTGTGTGTGTCTACATGTTGGTCTGACGGTTACTCCGCACTGTCACACTGGCCTCGTTTCCATATCCGTCCGTGTGTATGGTCGTTTGCTCAATCCTCACACAGCCTGCCATTGGCGCTCGATTTCCGCTGTCTGTCATGATGCGACGTAGACTAGTTGTGTCAATTGGTGGTTCATCGTTCGCTTCAAGCATGTCCGCATATGTACCCGCTCACTCAGGCTGCGGGTCTGACTACACATCGAGCAATGTGGATTGAATTTGACCTCATCTCGTGCTAGGACGCCATGGTTAGTTTTCTGCCTCGGTCAGCGTGTTATTTTGTTGCGGCTTTGCTTATGAATATGTGTGCGTGTGTGTGTTTGTACAGCCGCATCGGTCTGCCCACGCATATTCGCAACCAATCCATGCCCATCCAATTAAGCGATTGGAACAGGTTGAAGCCGACTAGTACAGCGTTCTTGTGTCACCTTGACCCGAACATAAATAGACGGTCGATTCATGTGCATCGTGCCATGTTCTTCACTCCCTTGCATGGTGCGTGCCCCGGGCATGGTATACGTGCGCTTTCGCTTTTATGTCCTGGATTTTTATCCGCGACGTGTGTGTGAAAACCTGGTCAATCAAACGCGAGCTTTTATGACTGCCGCTTACTCGGTATGTCTGTGTGCTGGCTGAACGACGCAAAAGGTCTGTTGTCGTATGAGGCACACACGTACATCAAACGTTTTGCTGTGCCAACCACTGGTCGGCCTTCAGTGTTCGACAAAGCCATCAGGTTGTCCAAACCGTTGGTTCGGGCATAGTGGATATCGTCATGAACGACCATACGTCAAATGGTTGATGCTGCTGTCCAACTGCCATATAATTACACTAAGAACAAACTCTAGTTTGGAAACGAGATGGAGGATAGAATGGGGCTTACCACATTGATATTCCATGTTTACACTCAAACATCCCACGTCAAGATTTCTGCAAATTATGAACAACAAACGGAGTGTAGATACAACTGAAGTATCATCAGTAAAACACTCTCCTGGTGCTTTCACTGCCCTGCCTCCTTATTTGTACTCATCTCACAGATATCCGACTTAAACAAAGACAGCTTCCACACCGCTGAACCAACAATTGACCACCATCTCTCTTGTTATCTTTAGTCACTGACTTTGTGAATCACGTGAGCCCCAGTCCTAAATTACACCTGACCTATCGGTTGATAACTTTGAAAGGTGAAGTCAAGGACATTATGTTCTGCGGCTCATGTGTGGACAGATTTCTTCACACCCTTACAAGTGACTATCATGGGATGTCAAATTTACCAAATCAAACCCGAACCGCAAACACAGCTCATAATGAAACGTCAATCCTCAGCTGATGTACTACAGCCTCTGATTCCATCAGAGCAATGAAAGGATAGTGAACGGTTCCTTTCAAATACACAGCTAGAGTACTTACTTGAACAAACTTCTGATCTGGAAACAACTCCAGGCAAAAGCAGAGTGTGGTTGAAAAAGAACTTCATACATTTAGCGCATCAATGTCAAATTACACCAAGTATGCAGAAGGTATCATTAAAGCAATGAGCACATACAAACGCCCAGAGTGCACTATTTAAATAATTTTCTCATGTTTGTCCAACAGGATGTGTTTCAGAGTGGCCGTTTGGGATCGCGCAGAACACGTGATCAGGATGTCCTGTGCTCATTGACTAATCCCAGTTTCAATCTCAGCGAAAGCATGATAATCCTCTTAATATAAAACGCAACTAATGAAGGAACTGCAGACAATTCTGGGAGACTGATTCGTCGATGAGGCTACTTTTCATTTCTATTAAATTGCTTGAGGTCCAGCACCTGAAACTTATGGTCTTCACGGATGCGTATGTTAAACGTTCCGTTTTGACCAAAATGACCATTTCGTCGCATTACAAGCTCAGCAGATGGTTGGTAAAACTCCTGGAACCAGTTTGTGGTTCCTTTGTCAAATGTAATATAGAGGGCCGTTTCGAATCGGTCACTGCTGGGCACAATGAACGTGGACTTATGTATGTGTGGAACCCCATTTTACAAACGTTCAACTGTGTGGAACTCACAAACATCTATTGCATTTCTGCGGAGAACATGACATGAAGATCGGTTTGCTCACCATCCACCTAGCACGTTTCTTATCTGTGCATTTTGAGACAGCCTACAAACTGTTGGACCTAGTAAACATGGGATGCCCTCTTGGGCCAATTCTAGCTGATGTTTGTGTCGATAAGCTTGAAAGTGAATTCCTCAGCTTTCTGTATGATTTCCTTTTATTTTGGAGATTAGTTGTCGCCAAAAGCCAGCGGTAACTATTAACGGCATTAGACGTGATGTACAATTTACACAGCAATATTTGCATAACCCTCCAGGAAGTGCGTACAGATTCACCATCGTTTTTTGTTGTCCATATCGCGTTGGATGCAATAGGACAGCCCAACGGTCATGGTTTCGTAAAAACATCTGGATTTGACTGGTGGCGATAAGTTGTAAACGTGGACTACTCCGAACCCCATTCAATCAGCCTGGATGCATTAGTTTAGCGGATATGCTGGGTATCCTACCGAATAATGTGCAAGACATGCTCGTGGACGACGGTGTTTCCTCGTCAGTCACTTCAACGGAGATGGATAAAGCTAAAGATTTCCAAAAAGTTGGTGCCTTTCAATTTTCCCTCTAAGATGGATGTTATGCGCTTATTGACGCAGTGTCGTCTTCAGTCAGCAATTCAACAGATTTTTAGCGTTGTTTGGTTAGTCATTTTTACATCCCAACACTCCCGATCAAACTGCTGATGTCTCCGTTCACCAAATCACACGTTTACCATCAATATCAATGTGGGTATTGAGTCTTCTGCGCTGGGAGAGCCGAGCTCCAGTAACACAAACTCCAGACTGATCAATCGACCGATGCCATGTGAGTGATTCGCAATACCACCTGAGCTCACTTACAGCTCCCCGACGCTGCTAGAAGATTCAGAGCCATCTACACCACCAACAACCCATGTCTCCGGTGACTTTCAATGAAGTGGTCGACGGCTGTCTGGATGTTGTCTGGGGTGCCGGCACCATAAGCTCTGGAGAGTGGTACATACTAATCTTGAATAGGTGTCCAAACGCTCGTCCACGGGATTTCGAGCACTTGCAGCGAACGTTATTTAAAAGAGCCATACACAGTTGAAAGGAAGTTCAGTGATCAGGTGGTAACGTCTTGACAAGTTATTACGGAACGTGAATTATTTCCCTAAGGAATAAGTACGATATATGTCGCTGGTCAGGTTAGATATCTCATTTTAGCCAACACTGTTGGATAGTTGCATCCACGATGATTAGTGAAAATTATTTGGTACAATGAAAGGAAATAACAGAGGCGAAATGAGGTGTAGTCTCCAGTTCGACAAGCTAGAAACCAACAGCCTAATTGGAGCATTTCACCACATTTCTCCAGATGTATACTCCAATCCAAACTGTTTATATGACAAAACAAGCATTCACTAACGGGTCACCGAACGAAATCGTACACAGCCATTTTTATCGATTGCGCAACATTTTCTGAATGCACTACCAGCTCTATGCTATCGAGACACTTCAGATCGTTCATGCAATTGGCAACAGTTGATTAGCCTGCTTAGTAGAGTCTCTTGTCAAGAACTGCGTCCCGTTCTTCGTGAGCAACGTGAATCAATTGTCAATCTTTATGTTGACGATTCTGACCGAGCTCATGTGCATATGATGTGCATCGTTTTCCCTGTGTGCCTGATCTCACACTCAGCCCGTCGACGAATAGTTTGTTTTTCTCATAGTTACATTGTCAGCTACAGTGTATACTTTCCAGTACTTAGCAGCCTGTTACCGTACGAACTTAATCGATTTCTCTCACAAACCTTATATCCTGGCAACATTATTTCATAATCTGTGATAATAGAAACGCCGTTGACTTCAATTTTGCCTCAATCTGATTTTGGTTCGAAGTATAAGCATTCACACTAAAGCTTACTTCAGTAAAGCGTCCTCTACCATCTAGTTACAGTCTAAAGGACAAAGATCACCCTTGGTTGGGGTCGTTGTATGGAATAGCGAAAACTAGAAGTCAACGACGCCCTTGTTACGGACCTCTGCATTCGTCCATTCAATTTGTCCGTCTACATCTTTCCTCTTCACCACATACAATGCTTTTTTCTCATACTATGACACGTTTGCCACTTTTGTATGATTTTTTACGTGTTAACTATAACACAGCACGTCATTCCCACTGGTAACAAGCGGTATCCGTTGTATCCCATCCAGACTGCTAACCGTTACCTAAGTGCTCAATCGGGGACCAGAATGCTTTACTCGTTCCAGCCCACTTCACACTCTGGCTGCCGCTTCCTTAGACTTAATGTAACGTGCCTAGAGTTTGTGCCATAACAACCAGTGGGGCTAGAATTCCCATAACGTGCCGCAACCACTGAGCAAGACCAGCGTACTTATTGATGCAGTAGATTTATCTGCACCGAGGCTTCATCAGTGGGTTTTTATCAATGTTTACGCTGGTATCTGGATAAATAAACCTCCTAACTGCCTCTGATCTGTCACCACTGATGATGAGCTCCAGCACAGACCAATCAGTGGCACCTTGTGCCTTACTAATCTGAAACATAAATTTGGAAGACAAACTAATATCACAATATCTTTTCCAGTTTAAGTTGCTATGGGCATCTCGGTAAACATTATCTTGCTTTTGATTACTACTGATCATCCGACTCGAAACGATTCCACATAACTCGGTATGTCGACCGACAGACATCAAAATGGTTGGCGATCGATTGTGCTGCGGAAATCGGACCGATGAATCACTGTTCCGTTTCAGAAACTTGACTGAATGGATGGCGTGAACATTGTACAAGCCACCACATAGGAAACCGATGAGAGTGAGTTGGCTTTCTTCGATCGATAGGGCTTAAAGCAGGAACGTTTACTTCATGTGTGAAACTGCATGCGCTCTCGGCGTCGTGTGGTTGAGGGCCGCACTTAGCAACGAGCGAGAAATGTCGATCGGGCGAATGATTGGTACCATTAGAATAACGTGAACGATGCTCACCCGACCGATCATAAGAATAGCAAACTGTTTTAATCTCTCTGATGGAGTGGTCGCTAAACTGGTGCACGTCCCGGGTGGGGAACTGCAGTCTGTCGGATTCGTGTGGGCTATCAACCACCCAATCCGCTTTTACCGAGGTGTTTGCTCTTTTTTAACAAATCTGTACAGTCAAACAACAATCTGTTCAAGGCCGTAGCCTGGCCTATTCTGCTACCTTGACTTAGCGGTCAGACTTATGCTTTGCAACGGTTCGAAGGGCTGTGCTCACTTGAAAGTCAGTCTGTCTAACATGCCAAAAATCAATCTGACTACAAGCAGATGTACTCATAAAGGTGTGTCCCACTTATTGGCTCCAAAGTTACCTATAAGCAGAAGGCAACAGCATCAATAAAAACACAAGTATGCAACACGTAGGTAGAAACGTACCGACTAAAAGTGAATAACAAAACTGAACAACAAAATGTTGGGACTTATCAACACCCCAAGAAGATTCGGGGTGTTATGGATCACTGATGGAACTTGTGGAAGCTTGCAGAGTGTGACGGACGGTTGGGTTGATGTGAGAATACTCCTTGGTTGTAATTATTTTCTTGAATGAAGCCGTATCATTTTTGGAGTCAAGAATTCTCACCGTAGGCTTATGCATTGTTTAGCTCATGTGACGGCGTCAAGACAAGATGTGTTGCTCAGCAGGTTGCTTAGCATGGAATAGTCATTCCTCTTTATACGTCGCTTGGAAGTATGTGACAACCTGAGTAGTTGTTACAGCGTTCGTGATCAGGAGTGATGCGAAACAGTGAACAAGGTAATTTATTGTTAGCATCAACATTAACGTTGCTGACCGAATTGAAACACTGGCCATGTCAGACACTCCGTGTTAAGCGCTGTGTCGGGCTTTTATAGTTCGCACAAGAGTTTGAAATGCCGATCAAAGAGGTATCGATGTGGGGGTACGTTGCATATTGGATACGTCATATTAGGCAGATAATTAACCTGAATGTGTACATGACCGGTTCAACAAACTAATTAAAGGACATGTTTAGGCTAACGCATTGGAGTTCGGTTGATCGGCCGACGAAGATCTCTCAGTTTCGGATGCGGTCATCTGAAGCCCTACACACTAGCGAGTGCGTGCGATTGCTTAAATAGTGCGGCACGATCCTAAGGAAGGGCTTAGAAAAGGTACTCTCAGCTAAAGAACGCCCAGATTGTCTAAAGGTTGTTCTGGTCCATCGGCATATTATACACTACGGACCACAAACACAAAAGCCTGATATGATTTCGAATACATCCGCTGCGCGCAACAGTGCTTAGAATCAAACATCACTTTCTTATTCACTGTCTTTGGGCTAGGCAAGTCCCTCACTGCCAAGTAGGTCAGACTGTCCAGTCGTCGGCTCCGAGTAGGGTCCCCCAAGAAAACCTTGTATCCATTTGTCACAAAATTCGCACTTTTGAGTCAGAGACTCGGTGTGGGGGTATTTTAAGTCAACCTCCTCCCGCGACACAAGGAACCAGGAATTATCAGAAGTTATCCTTCTCTCGATAATAACATTATTCATCCACCACAAATTTATCTTATTTTACCTCCCAATTTTTCTGCCTTCTTTGTGTCCGCGGGTGATAACTGTTCTCTAACGTCACGATAACTGGTAAACATTGACGCTTTGAATGTCCACACTCTCCGACAGGTTGGTCAGCAACCTCATGCGTCAAGTACGCTCGCACGTCTGATGATTGATGAGTGTTGTGTGTAGGGACGCGAGTCTACGATACTGACATCCTTATTTACTTGAGTTTGTCTCTAGATAACTGTCGATCCAAGCGCTTTTCTCTCAGGGTCTGGTGACGCCGAAGCTGAACCTCGTCGTCAAGCTGGAGTTGGGATCGTACTAAGTTCCGGAAGAGAACAATGTCTGCTCGTCTGGATCCCAGTGAACAGTCGTTTATCAGCTTTCAGACTCAATATCGGTTAAGACCTGCCAACGCAAATCAGAAGTGTTTTGTGGTCTTTATTATCGGCATCCGCTCCAATGGATGGCCGTACGAATATCACTAAAGTTGGGTTCCACGACGTGCTGGTCGACCCTCTGAAGCAGGCTGAACACTCAGAACTCATCATACTAGCCGGTGATCTTAATGTTCAGTTTGGTCTTCTTTCTCCAGAGGAGAAGCGGCTGGGTGGTATGTTCGGTGTCTTGGTGCAACTCGCTGACAATGCGGAAGATTGCTGTAGCTGTATGTTCCTCTCAGTCTCCATATTTCGAGTACCGCATTTCAGCACAGGTATGAATGTGTTACATGGCGCCACCCTGTGCTTGTCAATCATCAGCAGAATCCGATCATATCGCAGTCGGTTACAGGCGGCGCCACTCTAAAGACTTTCGTACAATTTGGAGCAGTCACCTGGACTCGGGTCATGCTGTTGTGCACGCCCGTCTTGTCTTACATTGTACCATGAACACAACCCAGTCATATGGCTGTCAACTAGACGTGGCAACGTTCTCTTGAAGACTCGTACATTTTGGTGCAAACATTAGGACTCGGATCGTGCTGTCATGTTTACCTGTTTTTATTATCGTTTCCCCAGAGGTCACGTTTGTAAATGTGAGATACTTCACTAGCATTCAAGCGAGGAGGGTGCAAAGAACACGCTGTTGCGAAATTTGATCAAAGGTCGCTCGATTTCAACTGACTCCGAATATGACGACGACCGTCGAGAACTTGAACACAAGCTAAACAAAAGGTTATGCAAAAACCACGAGCACCACTTGGTCAGACTGACGAGAGGGGTGCAATGAGTTTATTTATGTGGGAGTACCTACTCCGTGGCTATATTGCCGTCGAGTTGATGTGATTGAGACCATATGTAAAAAGATGCTTCACTTGTCACCAGCCGGACGCGCCAATTTGACGTATGGGCTGAACATTCTGAGTAACAGTTCCGTCAGCGTCAACCAAAGCGTGGACGACGGGACCCGAATGATCAGTCACTGCGTCCCAGACAGCCCTCTTCTCTCAATCAGAAGTGGCCTTGTAGCCCAAGTTACTGAAGCGTAGCTAGGCTGTTGCTCCAGTTCCCCTCTGGCCTTCTCTTTTCAAGTATGGTGGAGAGAGACTGATATGCGAACTAACAAAACTCCTCCAGACGATTTATAAGACTAAAGAGGTACCTGGTGACTGGTGCATATCAACGGTAATTTGCGCTTTCACAAAGGGTACCCTGTTTCTATATGACAACCACGGAGGCATCAGTCCAGTGTTTGTTGCGTCCAAGTTACTCACTATCCTCAGATTACGTTGGCTTAGTAAGCCCAGAGGAAGTCAGATACGTGAAGGGAAGGCAGGATTCAAGTCTGTTCATGGGTGCGTTGATCAGATGTTTACCTTGCGGCAGTCAAGGTCTAATTAACGTCCAGAAACAGGGGAGGTTGAATGAAGAGTGGGTAAATATTTAGGGGAATGGCGTTGGGTCGGATTTTCACATGATTTTAGTTTACAAGTGGACACATCTTCAATGTACATAGAGCTTCTTGAAGATTGGGTCTCTCCTACCTTACTCATTGCAGGCGGTCCATTCGAGACTGTTTTCGCCTTCATATACTTGGGTAGCATTATCTCGTTAGCCTGTAACAATGCTGTTGGGGTATCAGCGAGGATGGCAAGGACGCAGGTTGCCTCCGCCAATCTGCGTGATATGTGGCATCGAAACTACGTTTGGTTTTTGCCGAAAGGAAATGTGTGTAGTGTTTGTATGCTTGTGTGTGTGTGTGTCTGTGTGTGTGTGTGTTGTGTCTGTTGAATATCCGACGATTTGGCGCCTCAACCCGGCTGCAGACCTCAAGGATGCGGATGCTTCTGTTCGCCGATGACAGCGCCTTGCTAGCGCACAGCGAAGAAGAACTGCAACGTCTAGCTACAGCATTCGCTTCGGCAGCATCGAAGTTCGGGTTGGACATCAACACAGGTAAGACGT
>QNGE01003149.1:25705-38905 GCA_008508345.1 Paragonimus westermani
TGGCTTTTCATAGTCCAATGAGAACTTTGCTTTTCATCCTTATCTTCTCTGGGATGCACTAACCTGCACCCCTATACTGCAACGCTTCTTGTATTATACTTCAAAAATCTTTCTTCTCAGTGTAGATCTCGTCATTGCAGCCTCTCTGTTTAGTTTCCGAGAGATAAGAGTTTCCTTTCCTTATTAGCCAATCAAGTGGCTAACCAGCATTGGCCGGCTGGACAGAAAGGCCCCACTGGCACACCTCCCGGTCTTATTTCTTCGGGTTTACACTGGATATGTGGTGTGTTGGTGGAACTGCAATTGGCTTGCGCTGCACCAATTGCAGTGATGGCTAAGCGCAGGCGTCCTTTGGCTTCGGTCACTGTGACAGGCTAATCCGAATCGGATGCCGCCAACCGTGTTATGTTTTGCTCTCTGGTTGGGAATCATGGCCTGTTGGCAACGAAGACAAGACATAGGCATATTTGATGTGTTTGGCCACCGGTATCTCCATCGGGTAGATGGTGGAGTGATCGTATGAGCGACACGACCGTTCGGCAGTGAATATTGCGGAACGCTCGGGATGGGCGATCAGTCGGTCAACTAGTCACGTTGTACGGCCCACGATGGTTGAGTGTTGCCGTACTGCGCAGGCCAGCTGAGTGTTTATCGTACGGGACATTATATGCTGGGACTACCAACAGTTAGGTGAAACCGGATGGTGATCAAGCAACAACGCGGTCACGAAGTATGAAGGCCCTGACTGTTCCATTGAGCTAAATGGGTAGGTGTCGCCTGTCTGGGTGGGGTTCTTGTGACCACTCAAGTCGCTGGTTGGAAGTGCGATACGAAATGGTGATGTGCCGCAATCGTTGGCATACTCACATGCACACCATCCATACCGTTTTCAGCAACTTTTTTCCTTCGGGTTGTTTCTTGTTACTGTTGATGTGAGCTGCGACTCAACCCGCAGTGTCTTCTAGTCAAGCTCATGACCGTTATGTTGGTGATGTTTGCTTACTCATTCTTGTGATATCTGTTGTATCTCACTTCTTGTCTGGATTCATATGGTTTCCAATTTTGTTTTTGGCAGATCCCTGTGTTGTCCGGGGAATTTGATGTACTATCTTCGAACCCGTCACCAATGATGATGATGGCGATGCCCAGTTCGTCTCCGGTTCCGGGTGCCACCCTCATCAATGGTGGCCTTCCGGCCGGAGTTATGATGGCCAATTCCACTCCGGCCCCACCACCGTACCATCATCAGTCAGGTTCACTGGCCGGTTGTCGCTCCATGGGACCATCGTCCTTTTTCAGCCCCTCTGGAATGCCACCGGTCACAATTACCACCTCTGTGCATATGAACACAGCGCCGACAATCTGTGCACCCCCGCATGACGGAAGCGGTATGAGTGTCGGAGTGCTTACCAATGAGCGCACCTATCTGAATATGCCAGTGGAACCGATGCAGGCGGTAACTGGTGGAAAGTCTGCTCAACCGGGGACAACGAAACCAGCTGCTCGACCGAAACGAACGAGGGCAAATAAGGTAAACGCAGTTAAAATTTACGGTCTCTGTCACATGTGCATATCCAGTTGATTACAGATACTCTCTGCTTATGTATCCACAGATGATTCAGCTAATTTGTTCGATGGTGTTTTGATTATCCGCGGACGGCTTTTTCTTTGAACTGCAACGTCATCTGTGTCTGTTTTCGCCTTCTTGAATCTCTTGTGCCACTCCTCCGTCACGTCATAACTGGTCACTTAAAATGAGCACCACTGTACCCAAGTGATCGGAGTATGTGGTTTTTGACTGGAAGCAATCTGACGGATAACTGCTTATGCGACTGGCATGTGTGCCACCTTTATTCATTTGTTCTATAAACAATAGATTACCACCGCCAACTGGCTTGGTAGCACGATCCAGGTATTTAAGACGCACTCGAAATTCCTAGACGCTGTTACTATACCAGGTTGCCCTTGTGTGTAACGTTGCAGTTCGCCCACTACATTTCAGCACTCCATCTACCACGTGAGTTGTCTCCACTTCATTGTGTGTATGGTGTCTACGGTCATTGCGAAACCGTAACACATTCCCCGATCTCCACGCAGCATACTGTCAGAACGATATCGACCTCACTTTTACGGGTACAGTTTTTGTGTGAGTAAATTTTCGTTTCATATCTGTTCAGGCACCTATTTTTTGGAACTCCGAGTACCGAGTCCTTATTGTTGTATGCATGTATATCACGTCGATCAGAGTATGCTTCTTGTACGTACCGTGACAACTCTTGTTCACTCTTAATGATTTAGTGGAATTATTAGGGTCGTGCGATTGTCTGAAGACGATCTGGTTCCGCTGCTGAAATTCCTGATGGCTTCATTGCTCGCGATTAAAAACAATGGAGTCGGATGCACTGTTTGATGGAAATGTCTTCTGGTTTGCGATTTTGTTGATCTTGCCGGTTTTCTGTCGTAAAGAAGAAATTCCAGTAAACTACGTTAAGTTGTCGAACATACTGTATGCCTTCTGTGATTATCAGATGCACTCTTGCGATCGACCCTCTTGGGTTTTCTCTACTTCAAGTATCATGTAACAGCGGTGTCCGCTCTCTTCTTTCTTACGTGATAGTTGATTTTCTGGAAAGAAAACTCAGGGGTTTCCAAAATCTCACGGTGGAGACTCTACTGAGTAATAGCCCGGCTGTTACTCATTATACTGATAGCATTACCGTACGTAGCTTCTCCGGAAACATGCATATCCTGCTGTACCTCTCAAACGATTTTTGGTGGTCTCCGTGGGGTACACTTCACGTCCTCAAGCTGTAAAACGTTAAGAAATTGGTTCAACCCTGGTTCTCCCGTTGTTGTTGTTGTTGCAGGCAGGCTGTTTTAAGCCGTTGGCGGCTTCACTTAAGTGGATATTCGGTTTAAGCTATCGCTGAGTTATTAATGAGGACGACAAAGGCATCTAGTGTATCAAGATTCAGATCTGGACAGGTATGTGTTGCTCGAATTTTTATTGTGCAACGATTCTTTGAGTCTTGACACTCTTATAGACGGTCACCGGCCGCTGTTATCTTGATCCCACCGGTGACCCTTGATTTGGATGTTCTCTGAAATTGTTTACTTCCCAAAAGGCCTCAAGGAAATGGATAAATTATATATGGATATATATATGGATAAATTATATGCTCATCCTGCTAACAGAGTTGGAGGTTATGGGATGCCATCCCGGGTGCTCATCAGGTGGTGTCCATCAGAACCTCCTGACCTTTCTTTTGTCAAACGGTAGGATCCATTGGTGTCGAACAACCCTTTGAATCATGAGTGTTCTAAATTGGTCATGATTACCTCTCTATACTCACATGACTATCTCGTGTGTGCATTCGAATTCCCGATTCGTTGATCGAGACCTCTGATTCTCATGGATGCAAAGGTCAAACACGGTGTCAAGTGGCTCGTGACGGTATGTTGTTCATGCTTTTCAGTCTACCTCGACATACGATATGTGCGCCTGACGCCGATTTCTGATCTTGTCAGTCCTTTCGGATCGCGATTTCAGATCAAACCCAAAAAGGCACAATTTGAGACATAGATGAAGCTGTTGTAATTGACCGTTCGTAACAATGATAATCAGAATAATTTCAGAAAGAAGTGCTTTTTAATATATGAAAAAGTATCGCTAATCAGAAGAGCTGTTAATTTCCAAGGGGATCACTGCTAGGTTGTCTTACCTGTGATGTGAGCGATATAAAGCGTAGGGAGCGGCATCTATCGAATTTACTTGACGTTGCAGTCACGATCCTAATTAATGGTGACCAACACACGGCAGCTAAATATCTATTGCTTGGTGCGGCATACGGACAAGCAGTTTAACAAGTTGCACAGCCTTTGCTAATGGACGCCACTGTTTTTCCATCTGTGGTGTTTTCAAAATGGACACTGTCACGTTACTGACGTGATCACCTTACATGATCTGAACGATGCTACTTACTCATCAACTGTGGCACTTTTTGAACATGACTTTGGCGTCCACTGATTACCACCTACCGAACAGTGTGTGATGTGAGCGATGATATCATGATGTTTTCCCTGACCAAAGAACTACTCTTGTATACATCCAGTTCTAGAAGTACCACGAAAACCGGAAGAAGGAAAGATCAGATAAGAAGGTGAAATATTGAAAAGAATGGCGGGCGAAACAAAAATGGACTAATCGAAGAACGGTGTGCTAGTGCTTTTAAACTGATTCAGTAACTTGACAAACTCAATCACATAACACAACGCATAACACAGTTGCACTAGACAAGGGACACAATGTAAAACGGCTACTTTGTGTCAGTTTTGATCAACTTATTGGGAATTGGAATGGTATGCTATTTTCAAATAATTTTCCAGTCAACTTGATTCCAGTTATCTTTCTTCTACCCTGTTTCTGTTTGGCCATGTAAGATATTGTCTATTTTCGTATATACCCTAACGTAAACGTATTTGATGACGATTATGAAAAGCTGTTACCTGTGCACAAGTATGTTATCCGTATAAGTTCATATATTTGGCCTTCCACACAAAAGAACACTAGCACAGTACTTTCAGTCACTGGAAAACCAACAAGGTTACTGGTGCAGGTTTTTCAAAATACAGAGGTCCCACAGTGACGCTCCAGTTTGCTTTTAGACGCTTGATGATGTCTTTGATAATGAGCAACAATGTTCTGTTTTGTACAAATGTTGTCTTATTGATGTCTCCCTAGCGCCTGACTTGCATGACATGAGTCCCATTGTTCCTGGCGCCCAACCAGACTGTCACTAAATCGAACCAAAGCACACGTAGGTGTCGTACCGACATAAAGTAACCTCTAACTGGTCTCAACCACTGTTCTGTCTTTTGGTCAGATCAGTCTCGTTCCAACTACTCACAGTTTTCTAGCACAATGGACATTTCCCCGCAAAATTAAAACAGACCTAAGACAGTTTGTGGCACTCTGTCTATGTGTGGTCTTTCCTTTTCGTGTCGGTCTAACACTAGTCTGGGTCTTACTCGATGAGACAAGTGCACAGGGACAGCGTGACGGACATCAGTACTACGGTCTTTTCCACGTTTTTGTACCTTAACACACACTGACAGCTTTTTCTGCTACTCGTCGAGCGACTTTGCACACACGCGCATCCACTGTCGAATGGTGTTTGCGCGTCTGAAAACTGACTCTCGCACGCGCATCTTTCCATCCATGTGTGTAAAGGCACGTACAAACTTGCTGTGGCTGAAGTACGCTCGCGTGTGCGGTGCGCGCGCGACCTTCTTAGCCTTGCATCGAATCAGCATGGGATTGCTGCTCACTCCGTGGTTAACAGCACTGGTGTCTAATCGATGCCTTACGGGCGCAAGTACGATCATGCACATTCCCTCTCATTCTGTCTCCATGTTCAAAAGCGATTGATTTCTACTCCCCCATCCCATCACCCTTGGGGAACGTACAACGCTTACGTTTGAGTGTTGTGTTCGTCTGTTTTCTGTTATGTCTACATAGTGCACTTCTTGCAAATTCATCCAAACGCTCATGTTCACTGATCATTCATGCGCCTATTTGGCGTACAGCAATTTACGACGAGTTTCTTGTCATGGCAAATGCTCAGCACTTCTAACGGCTCACTGGACTCATCTTGCTAACAAAATGAACCGACTACAAGCTCCACTGTCACCATCGCTTGTGGTTGCTGAGCTATGCGTCTCGTAGACTAAGGTGCCGATGGTTTGGTCCGCTTGGGCTGAGACGAGTATGTAATTTCGAATTGGCTCTGTCAGGAGAGTGAACATGAAGGGTGGGGTATGTTGTGAAATTTGGTGTCTATCATCCTCCAGCTATCGCAAATGCTTCAGTTTAATTTTCAACATTCTGACCTTCATGTGACTCGATAAGCCACGTGACAGGAAGCATTTATACACGAGTGGCGCACAATGCTGACCTGCTTCATAAAAAATGTTGAAATCCAGGATACGTTTAGTTTGGTTTGAGCAATAATTCTAGCGTAGTTTTAAACTTTCCGCTGTCTGTTAGACGATGGGATCACGCACGTGGGGTTTGCAAAGTGGGATACGAGCTTATCGGGCTGTTGATTAGTACATTCTAAATTTACTTCGCATGAATGCCTATGATTGGTGACCAGTGGACGCTTTAGCGAGAGCCTGCAAGGAATTGATTAGTTTGGAAACGACGTAAACTCCTTACTATGATTAACATTGTTATGTCGCCATGCCAAACGCATGTGTTCCAGAGACTTGTAGGGGTTCACACACCGATCGGTTGGTTTAAAGGCGAGAGGCTTGACAACTCCATCATGTGCTGTGAATGTATTCGTAACGTCGATCTAGTTGTTTTTCTGTGTACTTGATTGTACTTTCTGTTCCTCAACTTGGTCTCAGTTCTTGTTGTTTCCTGATTGATATCTAGGAAGAAACGGTGTGAGAAGACTGACTTGTTCAACATAGAAACTAGTCTGTCAATATCGGCTTCCGTTTTCCTCCCCCCTGTACCTCCTTTCACCATTGCCATCCGCCTAATTTGGACTGTTCTATAGGTTTGGTGAATTACTGTAAAAAATTCCTTAAAATCTTTAGCTGGTACTGAGACATACAGAGGTGTTATCTGAGTGTATGATGAGGTATAGGTCGCTAGGCCTATGTAGAATATCGGGGTTTACCATCACATTCCTGTTGGAGGTCAACGTTGATGATGAACACGAAATGTTAATTTCTACTGAATCTCAACTCGGACCTTCCCTCTTTTACACATTATCAGGCAAGATTGTACCTTCGTCACCTTCGCCCGAACGTGGTTGATATTGTTCACTTTCTTCTTTTGAGACAAACGCGTTCTTTAAGGCGTAATTCCCTATACTTATCATGTAATACTGTATCATGCTGTCGCTAAGGTCCAAACTGATCGCACGTCTCATCGTTTCAGTGCTTGGCTGCAAATCAATTCACAGTGATCAGAAAAGAAGCGAGTTGCAAGTTAAACTATCGTTGTTTCTGGTGCAGAAACCTGTAGGGCATCTCTGAAGTTCCAAAGTTTTCGTGAATTCTTGTAAACCTACGTAGGTCGCTCTGTCAAGAGAACTGTATCCGCCTGATTACTCGTTCTAGAAACCAACACACCAACGTAAGTTCGTAACGCTCTAGAATAATCTCCCAAAACAACCCGACCTTGTGTTAATTGACTCATGTTAGCAGAGGCAACTTGACACATCTCATGTGACACCATGATATTACCTTTATTCATATCATTTTCAACACGCTTTGTTCGTTTTTAAGTTTACTCTAACTAATCACCTTCTCTTTCACACTCGTACTCTTTATCACCGCACGATATTGACCCTTGGTTTACAGTGTATGCCTATCAACCTCGGCTACCTTGCAGCTTGACGTTTCCACTTGGAGTCTGCACACAGCTTGTCACCGTGAGCAGTCACTGAAACAGTCTGACTGCGAGTAACCGACCTTTGAACCCCGCTTATATGCACCATATCCGACAGATCCGATGATCATACTGGACGTTCATTTCTTCCCGTAACGGCACCGCAGTGGCTACGAATTGGAATAAATGAAACGCCTACCTCACTGTTCAGCCGTCCTGCTTCCCAACGGGTTCCGCGGATAAATGCGAGTCGGATGAAAGCTAACTTAACCAACTGATCACAAAAGATCGTGTTTGGGAACACGTGTGTTCCACAAGCGATCGGCTGAGTAGATCCTTCTACCTCCTTATGTGGATAAGTGTCTGGAGCTTGTCCCAAGGGTACCTCCCCACCATCTGTTACGGACAGTGTGAAGTGTTCCGCAGGACTTATTATTAAGAAGGCATCTACAAGCAACGAGTTTTTAGTTTGGGAGGTTCACTTAACATATCCAAGCCAGGGGTGCCACCCCAGCGCACATTTACATCTCAGCAGCCCACTTATGTACACTGTATAACATCGTCATTATGTTACACGACCTATGGCTAATACCACAGGGTCCTGTGTGCCGCTTCTAACGTTAACTTTATTGGTGGCCGTCTGTATACAAGATAGTTAACCGACTGCCTATGTTGTTGTTGAACTGGAACCACGAGTACTGAACGAACGAGATCCGACAGACACATATCTGTTATAACATGATCGATCGATCGGGCTGTAATCAAATTCATGTGCCTCTGCATGTATTGTGTTCCAAATTAACTCGTGCAATAGAGCCAACGGTAGTGATTCTATGTCGGTCATTTTCACCACCCGAGGATACAATATATCCGGTCTTCATTAGTGTTGATTTCGACAAAATCAGCTGGCAATGCGAAATCTGATTGAAACAGAAATGTCGTTAGAAATCTGAAATCTTCAGCTATCGCGGTTAATGTTATAGTGCTCAGAAAAAGCATTGTCTGACCTCATCTCTTCAGTGTTCTGATGTTAAATCCGAATTTGCGTTGACTACCAGCTACCTCAGGACGCACGGGTTCCCCTAATTTTCCGCATATACCTGCCATTGTCTCTCCTCCCCTTGACACATCAAGACACGTTTTTCTGCCCGGTAGTCTAGCTAGCCTCGTTCCCCCTCCTCACATACACACAACGGTCATCTTTTTTCCTCCTGGCGCTCATTTGTTTCGTCCCTAGGCTTTAGATCGATGCACGTGATGTCAACCCCTCTCCGATATGTCTGGACAACTTTTTCTGTCTGCCTGTTTGTGTTTATGGTTCGCGCGTTTTTGTCCGTCAAATAATTGGCCTCTGTGTACACACACAAACACACACTCACCTGAGTGACTGCGCTTTGTCTGCTTACGTACATCGCGAACCGCGCTGATATTGACTGTTGTCATCAGAAAAATAAAGGAGAAAACATTGTGATACGTTAACATTTCGTTTACTCTCATCAGTCACAAACGTAAAACAATATGGATGAGACGCGCCTACAACCGTATCAAGTATTGTGTAATCACGACCATGGCAACCCCATAGATTGCCTCAGTCACTTTTGTGCAAATAACGTTGGTGGGTAAGATCGGATGAGCATCGCTTCGCAGAAAGCCAGTAGCTCTGGGTTTCGATTGCGCAGCAGTATCTGGAATGAGTTTAATGGGTCATTTTACTGACCTGCTATCATGAGGCGTTTAGCAATCGATGATGTTGATTTTCGAGCCGTCATTGCACCAGGTCGAGGCTGATGTGTCACTAGTTATTTCAACCACTTCAGGATGTGTTCGGCAATTCACCGTGATAGTAGTCGATCTGTTCTGCTTACGTCACTATGACTACAGTTGAACTGGTATACGACATGGGAGGCAGAAAAGTTTGACAAATTACTTTCGCGATTGCGGAGAACTGAGCCTCCAGTGATTTGAAATGAGCGCATCTATATACGTTGGAGCTAGAGCAGACTTTAATTTGGCCTTATGTTGTTGCCTAGGTAGTCACCTTTGAATGGCAGGAATGGGCCGTACCTCGATCAATATGTCGATTGCTGAGACGAAATTTACTAGCAAATGGATACCCTATTGAATTCTTCTTTCTGCTCTGATGAAGTGGTTAATGGGAACTCAGTGCATCAAATTTGTCAAACGAAGATTGTCTGTTGGTCAGACTTACAATGGAAGTCAATGAATCGGCGTGTCGTGACGTTGACGCTTGTGGAAGGAGCCTTTTTTCGCCTCTTCTCATCTAAATCAGAGCAGAAAGAAAATACGTTGCGATGTGTTAACATTCTATGTATTCTCGTCATCATCAGATACGGCAGACTGTCGTCCATAGCTTGTGTGTCCTACGTTTTGATCGATTGACATTTGATCTGCGTAATCATGTTGGGAGGTTTTAGCAGAGTATCAACCAAGGAAGTGGGCTAATGAGCAACCCCCTTCTGTTCCGCCGTGGTCCACTTATATACACAAGTATTGTGCGGTCACCATGCCCAAGCCTTGTTCGGGACCTCATGGTGAAACCCCTTTTTGAAACCTGTCAGCTGTGTGCTACATCTAGCTGATCTTCAGCGAATCCACTTCACCATCATCCCACTGCAAATGCTGACCAGCGCACAGTGTGTAGGCGCAGACTTTCGCCTGTTCCACCCCGATCAGTCTAGGCTTCTGTGGTGGCCACCACCACTGCCATTGTCATGTTTTTAGCCCGCAAACCCTGGAAGTGCGTCGTCTGTCTATCCGTGTACATCTACCAAGTCGACCGACAGTTTGTTGGCCGAGTCAGCCCACGCGACACCGGCTCAGCTGACTCAGCCGTGCGCGCGTAT
The DNA here is from genome assembly GCA_008508345.1 of Paragonimus westermani. Lineage (NCBI taxonomy): Eukaryota > Metazoa > Platyhelminthes > Trematoda > Plagiorchiida > Troglotrematidae > Paragonimus > Paragonimus westermani. The sequence goes on from QNGE01003149.1 coordinate 35,975, forward strand.
ATGCTTACATGTCTGTGGGCGCTTGACCCACGAGGCGTCGCGGCTGTGCTAAGATCGAACGCGTTCCAACTGGGACGGCGCGTGCTTCCGCATGGCGCATAGGAGTGCATGTGTGTGTACGTGTGCGTGCGTGTGACAGACACGTCGGTCCGACAGGCTGAGGCCACACGTAGCGCGAGCAGCAGCGATTGCAGCAGCAACTCATCGCTCTAGTCCGCTCGGTCGGTCAATCACGGACGCGACCGGTCAGTGTGGGCCTGTGTCTGGTCCTTTCGATAGTTTGTTTTGTATGCCACCACGATGCCCGAGCTTCCGGAAACCGGTCACAGGCTGGTCGTATGTGTATGTGTGTGTGCCGCAGCCAGCGTCCCTTTCACACGTGCACACAGGCTTCTGGCGGTCGTCTGTTTGTCTCGCCTTAATTCCGATTAATGTCCACTGAATGCACACAAAAAATTAAGAAAACTAATTAACTGGTCACCCATCAAGCACACCTAGATGCTTACAGCATTTTCGGGCCAGCCGCGACTTGCTAACCGATTTTGCTATCATTAGTCTGCCTCGAACTTCTTTCTGAAGGTGGCTTAGCAATCCCCTTGTTCTACCTTCTCACGTTGCCTTGACACGATCGTTCATTACCTGAAACGTTCGGGAGTGGTCAATATGTTTACCTTTGTTTATTTGGAATTATCTTGAGAATGATCGATTGAACTGTGGGTTACTAGGTTTTGACGATCAGGATAAGCCCTATGAATTCTCCGGTCCCAACGTACAGACTCTAGAAACGGAATGGAACCTTCCATTAAGATAGTAACAGCTTCCTGTATAATCATACCTATAAAATCTCCAGTTGAGTTTGGTGAATGAGAAAAACAATACCAACTCAGTCTCCATCAGAAGTGTACCGAATCTTTTGGTCATGCCAAAAAAACGTCGGGAACGACATAATTTCTTTCGCACACGAGACGTGAGTTTTCGCGTTCTTATTTTTAAGGTTCCCGATTCGACTCCTTAATTTTTGATCAGAAACGACGGTTCTGGGTTGCAAACGGTGGAATCTCCAACGATAGGTGATGTTTTGTAACAAATACAAGCATTGAAAGTGGTGACGGGCTGCCGTTCTGACAATCACCGGCAGTTGTGCGCCCGAAACATCGCTCACATCCTCAATCCCGCATTTGCTCGTTTGTAACTTTACTAGCTGTTGACTTACCCTCTTGGAATGCTTTACATTTGGCCTGCTTTGTATGTTGTAACAGAAATGGCGGAATTCTTCTCTGATGAAATCAAAATGCTTCCTTACGCATCTCTTGTACGAAGCGTTTTGCATAACTTTTTCTGAAGGCGAATGAAATACTTTTGTTATGCCCAGACCTTAAGCACAACCTTACCAGACAGGGAGCGATTACGTCCCAGAGGAGCTATACGGAAGCCCACTTGTGGCAACGCATTCTTGACGTGTTTCCTCATAGGGCCGGCAATCATTCTGAATTTGGTGCACAGTTTGTCAGGTTTGTTTATCATATAGCTTACGAGTTTGCACCGCTCTTTTCATCGACATAAACTGTTCGTCAATGGTTAGCATAAAATAAGTTTTTTTCGGTTCTCCTGCCAATTGTGAAGTTGGTCAAACAGAACTGCTGCCCTTTTAAGGCGTCTGCATTCGTTGTGAAAACTCTCTTTGTTGGACAAGATCTCTTCCGACTCATAGTACCCTTGTGCTGTATAAAAAGCAGTCTCGTTTGTGTGATGTGTATACTCGACCACTAAAGGTCAAGTCTCGATGCCAGAAAGATGAGGGCTCATAAGCGACTGTCGCAATAGCGTGTACACATTATGAAAGAAGTGCCACCAGGGCGAATGACAATGTACTCATCATCATCATCACAGACAGCAATACATCAGTGGTTCACACTAGTGCTTATCTGCCACAACCGTGAAGAAAACGCAAACCCTATATAAGAAAAGAGAAAGCAAAAAGAAGAGAACGGGAAGGGACTTAACCACTGAGACTAACTACGTCTGTATTCAAACAATCAGCATAAAGGTGCCTACACCTTGCAAACAAACAACCGAGCTGCAAGTGTGAGTAAGGCGTCATCAGCGAGACAGCTTCCCCACGGCCCCAGCCCGGGAGACGAAATCGATCTACAGTGGCCAACCCCTTGGTGAACGACTGTGCCTGTGTGAACGTAGAGGCTGGACAAAAGAACTTGTTTGGCAATCAATACCAAACACCCGCTTTCTAACCTCGTCGTTACTTACACGCTGGTGCCACCCGATACGAGCGATTGAACGCAGACATCGATGATCAACTACTTGAAAACGGTTCACGTCTTCTACCCTGGGCGGTTAGGTCTCGCTGCCGTCAGAGATGCCTCAACTTAGCGAATACCGTCTTAGCCTTGGAGATGCGCGCTTCCATTGCATTCCTTCCACCTCCACCACCGACGCTGATGCAGCTTCCCAGGTATACAAACCGGTCAACAACCTCCATGACTACATTACCTAACATCAAATCTACGTGATCACAGCAATCCTGCAGAAGCACTTTGCATTTTGAGGCTGCAAAGCGCATTCCGAAGTATTTTGCAGAACGCGAAATAGCGTCTAGCATTGTTTGTGCCGATTGAAAGTTGTCACACAGTAACACCTTGTCGTCAGCATAATCAAGATCAGTCAGTCTTTCATCAGGTAGGAGGTCCACGCCGGGATCTTGTGAGTGCTGGGGACAATCCTCCATTATTTCGTGTGTGACGAAATTAAACAAAAATGTTGACAGCGGACAGCCTTGACGTACGCCTGAGCTGAAGTATGGGAATAAAGCGCCGACAGTATGTTCACGTACTTAGTCGGCACACCTCTGCGTTTGAGCGACTCTAAAAGTGTAGATCGATCCACTGAATCGAACGCACCTTTATAGTCGAGAAA
>QNGE01003149.1:40962-77552 GCA_008508345.1 Paragonimus westermani
CCCTGCTGTATGCAGCAGATAGGGCGACCCGGTTTATACTGCTAGACGGCTGATGCAGTATGGAATTGTTTAAGTTGTGAGGATTCATGGTTGTGTGTGGGCTGAGATAGTGCCAGGACGCCCAGACCTAGACAGGAGAACGATTAGGGTTCTCAACCAAAGCCTTTGGCTCAAAAGCCTGTACCGCAAGGTAGCGGGTGGGTAGCGGTGTACCAGAAATGGTACGTTTTTCAGGAAGAGATGCCAACCATCTTCTAACCTCCAACCTGGAGGACCAGGAGATCGTGGTTTGTCAGTCCTCTACCCGTTGGCCTGCCTGGTATGAGTAACTCTGTCCAGATTGGCCCAAAAGGTCATCGAGATGCGCAAGCCGTCACACCACGTCAAGGCCCAGTCTCACAGTGACGGACGTCCTACTACCCAATGTTTGTGAGTGCACGTCAGCTGTGGAAATGAGTGCACGTTTGCGTGGTCCTATGTTTTAACATAACCTGTATGGGAGTTCGTGCAATGAAAACGTTTGTATGCCAAGTGTTTTTCCCGGTCAGAACTCTTGGAATTAGTTGCTCCAATCCAAGCGCTCTGTAAAGAAATTGTCGGGGTGTTTCAGTTAATAGAGCCCGAGTGTGTGCGTTGAGTCAACAGAGGCGTCCAAGTGAACCTGTGATACACTGGAACACTCTCGTGATAACACACTTTTGAATAGCTTTTATCACCCGCCAGACACTATCATCAACGAACGGTTTCCAGGCATCATAGGCATATTGAACATTTGACGAACACTCGTTGCAAGCCTGCATTGACCTTGATCGTGTTCATTGTTTGTGTTTTCCCTATTAATAGGTTTGCGTCGTTGATACCTAATTTCCTCTCTGTTGAGGATGAACTGTGTGAACTTGATTGCGAGCCAATTCCATGGTTCATTTGCCTCAGGTTCACACACGTTGCCGACTTCAGCTCGACGACGTCGTGTGATGGGCCAGTCATTTGGATTTGCAGACCTGGCACCTGCCGTTTCTGATGTGTCAAAATACTACTTATGTAGCACAGACCAATTAAGTTGACGTAGCATGAACGATCGATGTTTGCCTGTATGTGCGATTAGTGGTCGTGTCTAGTTGCCGAACCTAGGTCATCAGTAGTGGCAAGCTGTTGGAGCTCCCTTAAGAGGGAGCCACATTAAACTTAAGTAATTGTTCCCAGTCTGACTTTCTGGGGAAATTTTGAGAGCCTTTCGGTGTGCCCAAGACTGTAAGTTGGAGGACTGCTGAAGGACATTTTAAAGGATATCGGCGAAACTTGGAACACTGGGATGGTGCATCTTTTTTCATTTTTACAAGGGGACAAAAAGACGAAATGATTGTTCTGGCTTTCGTGCTAAACTGGTGATTGTGTGCAACGCATTTCGGCCATGTTGGTCGTGTGATTGAATAAGGAGGGTCTGCAATGTTCACAGAATATTCCTGTCCGATAGAAAAGTGATCTCTGCTTCAATCGATGGTATGCCCGAAACTGGTTGACAAGTAATGATCCCTTGTTCCCATGGTTTTATTTCGACACCCGTTTTGACTCAATGGTTTTATCGCACAGTCTGTGTGGTACAACACACGAACTACGTTTCGTACACTTCGGAAGCTAAAGTTGCTTATACACCCACAAATTTGCAAAATGTCCTGCCTCACGTTCATGATGAACCGATTAACAGACAATACGCTTTCAGTATGACGAGCTGGTGGAGCGCGGAGCTAGGTAGGTTGCAAAGTGGTAGGCTATACTTGTGCGTACACAAACGTGCGCGCGCGTTGCACACAACAGAGGGCTTCAGCAACCCCAATTGCACGTGTGTGTGTGTGTGTGTGTGTGTGTGTGCCTTCGATGCCAAATCGATTTTTCTCATGTGCTTGCATGACCGGATTGACTCGCAGGCACAGCTTCGAAAACAACAGGCAAGTGATTCCAACTTTGAATTTGCGAACGGCATGCCGACTAACTGAATCTATTTTTCTGTCCTCGGGCCCCGCTTATCGCGAACGAAGTAATGCTGAATCGAATTGGTGTGTTAACCTTTCACTCCGCCTCCAATTGTTTGTGGATTGGTCTTGCCGGTTCCGTAGAGCAGATCCGTATCATGCAACGACTTTTTCGTTCAGTTGTCTCTGGGGCCAGAACAAATGGTAAATCGTCGGATTCCAGCTCGGCTCATACCCTTGTTAACTACGGCGTTCTTGGGCGCATTGCTGATGATTCAACATCCGATTGATCAGTGACGGAAGTTTTGGAGGACTGCATCTAATTATTTCTGCGATGATCGCTTCGCTACAACTGGTATCCACCCGATCGATCCACTTACGGTGATCACCATTGCCAACACTGACGACAGGAGGCTTATAGTGTCAGTCATCCAATGACAACATTCGCACAGTTGGGCCCAACCACTCGCCATCTTTGTTGGCGTCCTCTTTAACTCTGGAAACTATGAGGGCCCCACCCTTGGAAATGTGTACAACCCAAACAGAGTAATCTGTTGATGATCACCTTAACATCCCTGCACGCTAGGTGATCTGCCTTAGGCCGTTTGCATGCTGCATTTTCAACTCACCAAGACTTATTAATTATAAGTGTCTAATTTTGCCCGAAACTAGTCATCAGCATCATCATCACCACTACCGCCACACCAACACCAGTGAAAAAGTTGTCAGTAGTACATCCTCGTAACTGATACTCATCCTGAATCACCGCACAGCTGCCCGGACGAGTTTAAATCCTACGTGCATAACAAAGTGGATTGAGGGAATGGGTCCTAGGTATTATGGACGCATTCTTTCACCTAGACCTAATCCATCAACATCAACGTGCATGCGTACATTTGGCCATCAAAATGAATGATCTACCACATGTTAGACTACTGCTTACTTTCTGCACTGCTCCACTGTCGAAATCAGCAATTTAATTATAGCAAGAAGTGTACCACAATAGATCACCCTCACCGGTCGGTTCTGGCTAAACGGTGTTGTTTGAGGGATATCATTAATTTACATTAGGCTAAAATCGGCACTATGCACGGCATATATTTGTAGAAAATGTAGATGTTACACTTCACTGTATGCAAATCTGATGACACTTGTCCTGCCGCACTCCATATTGTTAAACTATGACTTTTTATCACCTAACATTCCCCATCAATATTGCATCCATCTTTAAGCTGTTGTAACCATTGTTCCAGTGCAGCTCTGAGTTCTTTTTATTGGCCATGAATCAGAAAAGAATATTTACAAATGGAACATATTGGATTCATTACCAAACACGTCTACTCTTAGTACTGCTAGCAATGTATGTTTGCAATTGTGCTCATGAGGTGCCGTATTTCTCCTTTCCAATATCCATTATGTTCCAAGTCAGGTTGTCCCTCTGATTTCTACCGGTCATATCTGTCTGAGAGTTAACACTGGTTATCTTCATTATCAGTCGCTTTTGGGATTATCACTTCAAAAAAAAATTGTTTAGCAAAAGTGAACCGATCGGGAAACATCTGGGTCTCTAATTAGCAGCAGAACTAGCATGCTCATGCTCATGATAGGCGTTCTAGCAACTGGGCTACGAAGCCTCACCGGGAATTCATACAGAATTCACCAAAAATGTGGTCTAATAGCTTCTAGTAGGCATTTAGTCGAGCAATGACACTATTCCTGAGGCTTGCTTGCGTTCATCACTCACTGTGGAACATTTATGTAGCCAGCTGAAATAATACTATTGACCAGTGGTAAGGAATTTTGGTTGGACATCATTAACAAACGCCTGCAGTTTCCACATTCATATAGACTTTTTCAGGCAGCTCCTTTTCAAAAGAAACATTACACTCAAGTTTCGTTCATGTTGGCGTTCAACGATGTTATGCACCTGGACGGGAACTCCGGCAGCCATGTTAACCACTGCGACACTGACCTCACATTAGGCACGACTGCATCATATGTAGTGCATAATTTATATTGCTGAACATCCCTACCAATAATCAGTAATGGAAGTGTCGCTCGACAAGTTCAGTGGTAATTGTTTTCAGTTTTAAAGGGAAGAGTGCCAATCGTGAATCGTCGATTGGGGCTAACAGAAGAATTTCAGCATTACTCACGTGCGAGATTATGGCTGAGTGTTTAAATTTGATAATTTATTCGTACCGAATGTGAGATTCACATGGCATAATGATAACCAAGGTTGCCTCATGAAAGCGTGACCGGTATATTCAAATTTCAGCTGTGGCGAGGCAATAAGCTGCTGACTAGTTCTAACAAGGACGAAATTCGAGTATGATGCTTTTCGAAGGAGACTGACTGTGACATCAGTGTGAATTTTCATGATCTTTAGAATCCCATTTGTATACAGCATTTTCTGAATGAAACTTGCCACTGCTTCAAACGTCCACTGGTTTATTTATTTCTCTCAACTCCCTTGCACGAGATAATTCACTTGTCACATCGATTTAAGGGCTGTCATCCCCAGTCAAGACAATCTTTTTTTGCGCGCTGAGACGTGTGTATGTGTGGAGCGTAACGATGTCTGTGGTTCGCGTTCACCTGTCCACCGGATTGGTGACGATGCACATCCTATTGGAATTTTATTCCAGTCGGTATATTCGCTTGAACGCTATGTCTGTCTGGTTCTGTTCAATCACTGAGGTCGATTCTTTTGTCACTCGTCTGGTTTTTCATATGAAATAGACCAAACAAGCTGTTTCGATTAGGGTCCGTTTGTCTTTCGCTGATCACTCACCAGTTGTTTTTCAGCTGTAAGTGGCAGTTAGGTGGTCTGTATGAAATCGCCTCGAGGTATGGATGGTATATAATGCAACCGGCGTTTCCGCTTCGAATTTTATGGGACTTGTCACATGGTTTCTCTGCACGTTTCCGAATTCATTCGGTTGGCTTGCAGAGGAGACGATTAACCAATTGACCGATTCTTATGAGATCTATTTCTGACTTCTGTTGTGGCACAGCTTGTCACATGTTAGGAACAAAAACACATTATCCTGCGTATCAGTCACGATCCCCAAACGTTTGCAAGTGTTCTGCTGAATCGCAGTTGGATTATTATTGATCTGTTCATTCCCCTGTTAAAAAGTTTGTTTTGTCAGGTGTCTATTGAAACAGTTGGCCTATGGTGGACGCCAACTTCTATCTTTAAGTTTATGATTTCGGCCCGATACCCGAACATGCCCCTCTAAATCCAGACAACTTAAAATATCACCTACAGGTAAACATCAGCCGTTTTACTCATATACAGAGTTTAGTATGTCACCTGTCGGCATTTCTTGCATAAGTAATAAGTACGTTTTCCAGATTTCGAACCCAAGAGTCGATCGCATCATGCTGTACGTTTTCTCTGGCCTTGCCTGCTCATGTTTACACCAACAATTTGGCTGTTCTCAAATTCCTGGAGTTTATTTTTCTCCGCCTGCTTCCATGGTAATTGGTAATCAGACTACTCTCTGCAGTTTGTCAACAGTCCTTAAAATTGGTCAGACGGTGCCACAACATGAATCGTCGCTGCCACAGAAGTTGTGAGGAAAATCATATAGAAGGAGCATGGATAAACAGTGTAAAATTTGGTTAATATAATTCGAACACCACCCACATTTGACAGTAATTCTCACATTCATCTCGTTCGCGTCTGTTCTGACTAGGTAACGGAGCATATCCTTGCTACGTTCGGGCTCTAAACTTGAGTCCATGTTTTCATGGGGCAATCAGGGTGACCACTGTGCTGTTAAGTTCATATTAGACATGACCGGATTGTGACACCTAAACGTTTTGTAACGGCTAAGCAGCCGTGGGACCTTGACTAGTCCTAGTTTGAGTACCATCCACAACTGGTGATAGCTTTTTCGTCCAAATAGACTTCCTCTGTGAAGAACCTGGACCCAGATGCACACTTAAAGGAGTACACTTAAAATCACTCCATTTACCGGTCGGCGGTACACATGACGCTGCTCCGGAATTTGGCGCAGAATGAAAATTCGATCAATGCATACTCGCCCAAGACGAAACTCCATCGTCTGTTCTCCCCCACTGTTTGCCTCCGCAGCTACAGTGAGTCGACGAAGTTTGGAGGGTGTGAGGACCTTGGTAATGAGTGGAGTCAAGCTAATTTATTCCCCTGTGGTTTTCACCAGACCCCGGACACATTTATTGAATATGAAGAGGTCAGCAATTATAGATATTCTCCTATCCACTCTGTTGCATGTAGCAGGTAGGATGACCCGGCTTAAACTGCGAGATGGTCGATGTAGTATGGGATCGATACCATTTTTAGTGTTCTTGGTTGTGTGTAGGCGAAAACTCTCGGACCCAGGCAGGAGAACCTTTAAGTTTCTTAGCCAGAGTCTTTGACTCGGGGAGGCTGCATTGTAGGGAGCGAGCGTGTGACAATGTACCAGATTGATATCATTTTTTCCTGAAGAAGCTGGTTACCTTCCTTCAACTTCAAAACTGGAGGACCACAGGACTGTAGTTCGTCGCCTATCTGTTGGCATGCTCGACATGAATAATACTGTCGATGTGATAATCGTGTCTAATTTAGTCCAATAGGTCACCGGGATGTGCAGACATGTCAGACTCCGTTCTGTTTGTGACAACATTTTAGCATGGTGATCGGTTTTATGCCGCCTTTCGCGAGAATATATCAGCCCAACGAGGAGGATTTTTGCGTCTGTTATGGACGTTTCAGCGGTACCTCCTTGTGAGGTGAAATATTCGGTGGGAGCTGCGTCGTTCCGACTGAATGTTCTTCGAAATCGTGTTTCGTAGACTATGAGTGATATGTGTGTCTGTATATTCACGTGTGCGTGCTGCCCGTAAATCAGTTTCCATCGGTTGCCTCTAACTATACCTGCCGCACGCGCCGAATACAAATGTACTGAATATGGTTCTTTTTGTGTATCCGCTGTATATCCTTAAACTTTATGTCGGACAGTATACACTTCATAGATATTGTCCCCACTGGTATCGAACACTGCTTGACTTGACGCTAGGGCATTTGCATACTATTCTAACGAGCAGTAGAGGTCATGCCCCAAGCCTTCAAAGAAAAATATCGTCTCCGTCAGTTGGTTTTATCGGCCTCTTGTTCAGTATCTGGTATTGTAGCGTCACATTTTCCTTTGTGATCCTTGTGTACTATCAGTTAGCAATTCTCTGAGCTTGATCGACACGTCTTGTTCACCGGTGTTTTCATATCTGACGGTTTCGCATCTCTCGTTCTACAGAATGCTTCCGGCGGCGTTCGGACCAACAAAGCAAACGCAAAGAAGACTGCAACAGCTGCTGCATCCGCTACCACACCACCTGCAGCTGGAATGACAATTCCTGTCCAAGATCCGTTCGTGATGAACATCCGAATGCCTATACAAACGCAACAGGCTGCCCGACAAAAGCTACCCACTTGGAACATGTACCCTTCCAGTGTAGCTACCAACTTCCCGTCTGGCATGATTTCACCACCTATGTCTATGGCACTGTCTACAGATAGTCGTCCAGGTTGTTCTTCACCTGCCTCTTTCTCCACTTGCAATGGAATGCTCATGCGTCCAAATTCAGGACCTCCGTTGAACCCATCGTTTACCAGCATGCCTCATGGTGGCTGCCAAATGATGCCTACTGGTCCGGCGGACGTAATCAACAGATTATCCTCCTCGCCGCGCCTTTACTCTTCAGTGCCCATGCAACCGTCACAACCACAACAACAACAACAGCAGTATTTGAACTCATCCCTCCCCACTTCAGTTTCACCGGTTGGAGCTTCATTTTCGGGGGTTTCTCTCGGTCACTCGTCTCAATTGCCTAATACCATGACCCTTACCAATCCAATATCACATCCACCAATGCAATCCGGCTATCCCAGCAGCGTGCAAATGACCAATGCACGTGTTGTACCAGCTTCCATGCATTTCCAATCACAAACAACAGGCTCTTTACAGATCATGGCGAGTAACCAGATCCAAGCTCCGAACCGAACGCTTTTACAATCAGCAACACACACACCGACTACTAGTCCTTACACGGTAGAACCAGCGTCTGTTGGTGAGCGTCTTGTTGGAGCGCAGTATACGGCTGCAGGTGCACCGCCATCTTCCTCCACCGATATGCCTCCTGGCAGCTCGACCTCGGGTAATGCCCTTGCCCATCTCCGTGTTCTGGCTTCACCTTTATGGACGGTTTTAACAAATTGTACTTTATCTTAAATTGCCATCCGTTTGAAGATATTTCCTTTGTCTACGTTTATCTAGATGCTGATTCGTTTCGCCTATCCCGTGTGGTGTGTACCTGTGTTTTACGCTGAATATGTTTTGTATTTTCAATAAACCACAAAACTGGTTATCCTTTCAGACACCGACCGACTCGTATGTCCAATCACCAACGGCATGGTCTGGGGTCCTACTCAGATTCAGTTAACTGACGTGCTACACCATTTCCTACCGGATGGCGTCTACATGCGTCGGTTCGAATTTGACTTGACCGCTAACCATCTGAATACTATTGTGGGTCGGAGCGATTTGGACATCGTTGTGTGCAGTCATCTTCTGTCCGAGCCGCTTCAAGTCTGCCACTGGCCTTCGGATGCGGTGCAAATTCGATTTAACGAGTTTCTGCTTCGTCTGGATAGAGGCTCGGTCAGCGGCGGACAGTCGGCTCACAAAGTTGCCTGTGTGAAACAGCTTTGTCGACCTGGACGAAACCAGCTGGAAATCGCCATACTCGGTCTGGGTGAGGATCCAGGTCAACCGGCAACCATCAACAAGCGAAGAACCACTGCTGCCACACTAGAGGTGAGTGTTTCTCATGTTTTAAAAGGGTCTCTTGTAATGTGGATGTGGCGCCCTGTCCTGGTTGCTTCTTGGCGTACACACATCCTTCATTTTTCTCGCTTGCCCAAAGCAGTGTGTTCATCCTCTATTCTCCTACGTGCCGACACGCTGTCTATGCTCACCGCTTTGTAAGTACGCCCAGCGGTCCTAACCAATTTCTTTGGTTATCAAATTCAGCGAAGTGATCTACCTAAGCAAATGTTTGCCTGTCTATTTTGTCGGTTTTCACTGCACTTTTTATCCTTTCCAACCGGAACAAAATCGACTCAAACTAATGTGGTCCACTTAACGTTGTATTTATTGGTCCTTCCTAGAATGGCTATTTGGTACCAGGTCAGTGTTTGTTTTGATTTTCCTGTTGCAAATTCACACCGAAAAAGACCAAGAGGGTTACGCAGCCTTTAATATATTTTGGCCACAACTGTGTTTAAACAAAAATTATCAGCAGGTTCACAGTGTCCAGCCCAAATTGTCCTCACATATACATGTAAACTGGCTTCTCTCAAACTTGCCCTTTTGTGTGCTTGTACTGACGAAATATCCGCTCACCCAGAGCTAGTACAACAAACCGTTACTGTGGTGTTTCGATAACCATCGTTTACGCGGTCTTGGCTGAATACTGGTAATCCATCCAGCCACTGTTTATCACTCGAATGTGTATATTTTCTTCATTCTTCCCCTTGACTCAATGTGATTTCGCCTAGGTCAGCGACGAAGGCGGGAGGTTTGGCTATCGATTGGAGTGTGAAAAGTGAACCGACGAATAATCATGCTTCTGGTGGTGTTCGTAGCTCGGGTTGATGGTTTCGGTATTGATATGTTCGCCGAGCTTGGCATGTAGGTTGTAAACGTTTTATCACCAAGCGAAGTGACATCATCGGTGCGTAAGTGTTTCAGCTGAAACACTTTCTATTTTAAGTGGTTGAATGAAAGGCCATGCGTGTGACGGCTCCAGAATGTGTGATACGCGTCGATATGAGCTTCCCCACACCATTTAGTGATAATGGTTCAACGTGTGTACGTTGGTTTATGTTCTGCTGCAAGGACTGGGGATTGCTATTCCTTAATGGTACCTCGAAAGCCTCCAGTCCTATGAGCTTACTGCAAGAACATTTATTCATAGCGTGATCCCGTCAGAGTGACTGTCTGTTTCAAGATGGCAGTGCCTCGGGCCACGGATACAACTTTTCAGTGACGTTCAAAACGTTTTACAATGTTGACGGCTGATTATGACCTGCTCAGTCATCTGACCCTAATTCTATAGGGCGTTTTTGTGATCAGTTTGAAAAAAGTTTCTGTGGACCAGGCAGACACTTTTGAAGGTATCGTAACAGAGTCTGTGCGATTGTGTTAATCAGAAATGGATCAGATATGTACTATTTTGATCAAGGAAAGAAAAGACCACTGTCCTTTTCTAATCAGGTGAGATCGGGTGGCGCATTTTTTGTGTACCTGCGTTTGTGGTACGATGTCCAGTCGCATGAGGGCGGGTTGGATGCGTCGCCTTGCCATTAGGGCATATCGGGAGAACGGTGACTTCTTATATCTCCCTGTCGTTTATACGCAGAGAGGAGCTGGCTTGAGAGACCCTACTGTTAATTACTGACTAATCGGTAAGGCAACCGGATATGGAGTTTTATTGGGGGACCTTACTCTTGAGTCTGATTTAATTGACCGTGAAAGGCATGTCTAACTCAATGACACAACGAACAAGACACTGATACCTTATTCTGCCTATTGTTGCGTTCATTGAAGACATTCAAAGCCACATCAGGCATTCGAATTACACCGGGAATGTTTCGATCGTATTAGACAATACACCAGCAGTCACGGTCAATCGTTGGACCATCATAGTGCTCTTTTGTTTGGGGGTATTTTTATAATTTGCTTCTTACTTACTCAGAACACAGGAACGCTGCAATTATGCAACTAATTTTTCTGCATTTCTTGAGACCCTACCTCCTTACCTGACTGTTGTATGCGGTGAGACTCACTTATCGCCAACCTGTGGCGCTGAATTAGAAGGTGGACTGAACATTTCGAGAGACAGTTCAGTTGAACTCAACTTGGCCCCACAGGTGACGGGACCCGAATTGTCAGTTTCTTCTCGGACAGCCAACTTAATTTGGTTAGAGTGTAACGAAGCTGTTCAGGATGACAATGTGGCGAAGTTAATGGCGTACCCGCACCCATCACATGTCTAATGTGTCTATTTGGTCTTGTTTGGTTCACCTTTTTTTACAACCTCTTCTAGGACAGTCTACACAACCGTAGCGGTAAGCAGCGCATCGAACCACATTGTCTGGTGGTCAGGTTGTTATAAATGAATGAATTCACTCACGGTCTAGTAACTCTATTCCACACGGCCCATCTATTTAGTACAAAGCAATCTTGCTCAGTCAAACACGGTGCATACCAGTCTTCTTTTTTGTGCTATCAGAGTACAAATATTGGTGACCCGGTAGAGTGGCATAGTTCCGATTACTGAATCGATTGGCCATCAGTTTGCTCACGTGCTGTATTTGATATCATTGGATTGAAGAAATATGCATGTATCTAACTTCCAAAAACTCCATCCCGAAACCGACTCTTTCTTTACCTGTTCTTATGCTAAATCGTAGGTGCAAGAAGCCTGACAATGCCATCCAGCACCCTCTTGTGACCTGGTATATCACATGAAGAGGAATATGCTGTGGTATTAAACCCGGAAATGTTAACTTCCTGTGTTGGTTTTCCATTGTTGTCGCTTTCACTTTCAGTACATAGTACAGAGTGTCCTCGGACAGTAAGCTAACCTCTCTACTGTAACCTCACGTGTTTTGTGATAAAAGGAAGTACACCACTTGAAAAAGATGACACTAACCATTTCAGCCAAAATTTTGCTGTTCCCGTTTACTTCTATAGGTGAAATTAAGGTTCGTATTTCCACGGCTATGGCCGTATCCCGATTGAATTGCTTTAATGTCACATGGAGTTTGCCTCGTTCATACTTAGTAGCCGAACTTACGATGGACGGTTTTTTTCTGTTGCTGCGAAATTCGGGTCGAGGATGCCAATTTCACTGAGATATATTGGGTCAGTGATGATTGCATCAACTCGCGGTATAAAAAGAAATGTCCAGCATTTGTTTCACTCATTGGCTCGATCCATTGCCAGTAATATTCCCTCCAGCTATGCTTGGCGGCGTCCGCCTCGGATTAGACTGTCACAGTGACTGCAACCAAAGGACGTCTACGCTCAGATGCCACCACAATCGGCTTACGCTGCACCACCTGTGGTTCCACTCACATACCACGTACCCAGTATAAACCCAAATGAATAAGCCCAGGAGGCATGTAAGTGAGGCCTTCGTGTCCAGTCGACTAATGCTGGTTAGCCAACTGATCGACCAGCACGAAATGAAACCGCTTCCTCTCGGGAAGTAAACAGAGAGAGACGGCAGTGGTAAGATCTGAAGTGGAAAGGTAAATACTGGAAATACAGTGCTAGAAATGGGTTCAGTATAAGAATGCATGTTACTGTACTCTGGAGAGGAGGAGGAAGAAGAACAGAATTCAAGGTTGGATTGGAAGGAAACGGACAAAAGATTTGGCATACGGTACACCAACAGAGCTGAATAGAATGGTAGCTTGGAGGCCAAAGACCCCCGGGTATCTGGGGTGGGGATCGCGTGAGTTGTCAAGCGGCGGTGGTCGTTGTTTAATGCGAACAAGAGAAGAGGATATGATTGATGTAACCTACTTAAGTCCAACGTACTCGTCTGTTCGCCGGCGTTCTGCTATGAATCGCTGGTGACCAATTAATCCGGGGCGGCCGGTGCATACGCTGCAGTATGGCACCGATTGTTCTCTTGTGTGCCGCGCGCTTCTGTTCTCAGCCGCGGAATAGTTGCTTACTGAACTTGTGGACGCCCGTTCGTACCATATTTCTCCAGACCGTCCGGTTCAACGCTGATTCTTCCCAATATCTGAAATGGAGGTTACGAGGCGAGAGACTTGCCCGACTACCGTTCTAGTAGCTCAATTATTGACGACCAGCATTTCTCTCACCTGATTTCACTTTACATCCTCCACCAGTCGCTCTCGATTCCGTGAGCACTTTTGGCGAGTTGATGGCGAGTACTTCGGAATGTCGCTCTCTTGTCTTCACTGTCTGGGTCCACTGTGGAGGCGGTAAATGGTGCATTCTTCCCTCGTACCAAGTTGGAGATAGTCGCGTTGTGGATGTCGAACCAGTCCGACCGTTTCTGGCGTTCGACATCAATCGTTTCAGTGGCTTCTGCCGTTATCTGTTCTTTGGGCTGTTGCCACATGCCTTCGTGGGTACAGCAGCATCTTTCAGACGAACGGCAATTGCACGAATCGTTTGACCTATGATTTCTGCTGTTGTACACGCGTATACGTTGATGGTGTCCGATTGCCTACTCACTGCATAGCTGTTCCCTTTGGAAGGATGTTCATGCATCCGTACTCATACTGTGAGTGGCTTTACGATCTGCGCAATATACTGTACATGTGGTTACCAGCATGTTTTAAACACGTTAGCCAAGGTTTCCGTATTTAGTTTACCTGGTAACATTTTACGCGCTTGCCTCTTCTTTTGTTAGCTTAAACCTTCAATGTCTCTGGCTTCACGTTTCCCTGTTAGTTAATTGGAAAATAGTGTTTTTTTACAATCCATTACTGCTGCTAAGCCGTCAAGGCTTTCGGTAGTTTGAAAGAGGATCTGGTTTTATGTCTTTTCTGCACTGAATTTAGCGTTGTCAAAAAACTGCTGACTGTTTACAAGCCGTTCTGAACTCGAACACCACTCACATTTTTCAGCTGGCTTACCTCGAAAATTCGAGATAATAATAACCCCGGGTTGGACTCTGATTAGGGCTTGTCGGTGATGGACGAGGACCCCACCTCAGTTCTTGTGTATGTTTGTGAGACAAGTACGCTAATCACTAGTTTGGTATCTTATCATGTCATTAATGGTTCTCACTGCCATACAATCGAAGAAAAAAGTAAGCATTGACGAGGGATTAAAAAAAACAGAAGAGGTAGACCTAACTACTAAAAAATAGCCACGTTCACACTCAAACATAGCGTCAAATTGCCTACACCTTGCAAACAAACAGCCGCGCCGTAAATGAAAGTAAGACGTTATCAGCATGACAGTTTCCCCCAGGACTTTTACTGCCCGGCGTCATTATGTTTGCTTACTTCACAAACAACAACATTCACGGTACTCAGTCCGATTAGCCGTCTCCTCACCTGACCACTTTAGCCAACGGACACCATGAGTCACGACGTCCCCAGCTCGGGAGACAAACCCGATTTACAGTGGCCAACTATTCAGTGGACGACATCACTTCTCTACGTCAGGTCATCATCTGTCCACCTCACACCTTACGCCAGTAGGCCGCATCATCGGCAAAGAGTGGTCGGTGTGACACGCGACCGACTGGCATCCTAAGTACATGCCCTAGTCATTTAAGTCCGTGTGCGCGTAGGGATTGAACAGAAGAACTTCCTAAACAGTAACTACCAAATACCCATCTCCCAATCCCTTCGTTGCTTACTCATTGGGGCCACCGGATGCGAGCGATTTAACGTGGACACGGATGGTCAAACACCAGCAGACAGTTCAACTTTCTGTTCTGGGTGGTCAGGTTCCGCTGTCGTGAAGTAACACAGCCCTCATTGTCGCCCTACTTACGCGACCTTTAAGTCTTGGGGAGATGACTCTCTGTCACCCAAGATATCCCGGATTAGCGAATGCCGTCCGAGTCTTAGAGATACGCGCTTGTTCTTCTTCGTCTTCTTCATTGTCTGCAGTTTATGCACCTTTACGTGTACACAAAGTTGTCGGCAACCTGTGTAACTTGATGATCCACCATTAAATCTACGTAATCGTATTTGTCTTGCAGAAACACTTTGCATATTAGGGCTGTAAAGCGCATTCCGAAGTACATAGCAGAACGCGAAATAGCATTCGGCATTGCTTGTGCTGCTTGAAAGTTGTCAAGCAGCTACACCTTGTCGTCCATATAATCACGGTCATTCAGTGTTCCGTCAACCATGGGGTCCACGGGGGCATTTTTTGAGTGTGGCGGGCAGTCCTCCATTATTTCTACTATGACCAAATTAATCAGGGTTGGTGAAAGTAGACAGCCGCGATGTACATCTCTGCCTGTGCTGGAGTTGTCGGACACTTCACCGTAAGACTCAACCTAAGCTGAAATGTGGGAATAATGCGCTGACATTGTGTTTGCATACTTGTTCGGTACAGGTCTGTGTTTAAGCGGCCCCGGAATTGGAGATCAATCAATCACTGAATCGAACACATTTTTGCAGAGCAGAAATACGTTAATCGTTAGCCGACGGTACACATGACGCTTCTCCGGAATTTGGCGTAGAGTGAAAATTTGATCAATACATCCTCGCTCAGGACGAAACCCCGTCGTCTGTTCTCCCCCACTGTTTGCCACCGCAGCTACAATGAGTCGACGAAGTATGATGGTTGCGAGGACCGTGGTAATGAGTGGAGTTAAGCTAATTTATTCCCCTGTTTGTTTCGCAAGAGCCCCGGACATACTTCTTGAATATGAGAATTATTATTTTGTGACTGCAGCCGAGAGAAAATTTCTCCGTCGTTCATATGAGTTGGGATAACTGAGTGAAGGCTCTTATTGGTGTCCCGCTACGTTTGAGAGGTGCCGGTGTGAGGTGATCTGGTTAGGCAGCCTTTTTACGATTGAGGGCTCAAGGGTAATTGTGGACCTCAGTTTCAGTTGGTGTTTCTAAATCTGTCAAACAGGGTGCGACAGTGCAGGTTAGTGGCGGCGACACAGCAGAAGTAAGAGACTAGCTAACGTGACGTTCAAATTCTTCCGCTTGGCGGTCTAACCTTGTGAGCTTATTATGGACGAGTGTGCCGTTTCCATCGTTCATAGCTTCACTAACTGAAGGTCGCTTTGGACCAGTCGAACAGATCGGCTCGAATGGCCCGCAATATTCCGATTAAGGGCACTTAAGCGTTCTGTCACAGTCGCTGCTGTGTCATGATACATGCTACTTTGCGGTCCCGGTGAGTAGTATGATATCATCCGCAAATAAGGGAAGTAGACGGACTTACTGAAGTTAACGTCAGTCCCCTACTTTTGGAATCCAACGCATATGCAACGATATCCAGGAGCGAAAGTTCGTTGAATGTGGTACGTGTCTGCTTTAAAACTAATGCTGTGCAACTGATAACTGTGCGGTAGACGTTTCGATCGTGCAGGTGATTTTGGGCGTTCAAATATTATATCTCTACATAGCGTGTAATTCTTGTTTTATGGCATACAGCTTTCCAGTGCATGCGTCATTTTTGGTGCTAGAAGACCTGCAAGCAACTTTCTGGGGAACGTTTCCAATGGTGAATGGTTATCGGCTCAGTGAGTATTCGCCAAACGTTCATTTCGATGTGCGGAAACAATGGCTGTTTTTGTTTTCAACAAAAAACGGTTTTCAGGTACCGTGGTTGTCTAACGCCTCATGAATCTTTAAAAACTGACTGTGACACAGTGTCGGTGACCCCAAACTGAATTCTATGTATAAAATGGTGTAAGTAATTGTCCATGATACTTAATTCCTGCACCGAGTGACTTTGCAATCATGTCGAAATGTCTTCGCAGGTTTAATTGGTGGTTAAGGCGTATGTTTTGAAGCGACGCGCCTACCCAATTCTAGTGGATGGTGGTGCATATATTTACAGTGATCAGAGTGTCGGCTTGAAGGTGAGTTTCATGAAATTATACATGCATCTTGGCAATCCTAGGTTGACTGTGTCCAGACACACTAAAGGGGTGTAAACAAGTCACAACTCGCAGTAGCACTTCTCCCGTTCCCGTGTTCATATTGGATTATGGTAACGAAACCCGTCTCTTTCGCGTCTTGAAAATCTACCGGTATTGCGGCTTCAAGCATTTCACACGCAGATCATGCATAGACTCCATGAGAGTAAAGCAGACAAGTGTGTCAGTTATGTTGTTTGCCGTTTAGCAGTGCCAATGAATAGTAAAGAACGAACCACGAATAAGAGCGTGCGTGCTGAAATTAATGATGAACCTCAGGGCCCTAGAGACACGAAACACACGGGATTAGTTGTAAGTAAATCCTTGTTCATAATTGTATGTGTAATGAGGCGGTGCGTTTTTACATATCATGTAATTTCTGTAAAACATTGTACCAATTCGCTAGTCAAGCGTTTATGCGATCCTAACAGTTGTGTCATGATCTCTAGGATAAAAATCTCTTCATGACAGCTTTCTGTGGGCAAAGACATCGAAGTGCTGCTGGATAATTCCACACTGCTATGTGTAAAAACTCGGTTAAACTGGCCTAAGTGCATTGTTTCGGCCAACCCATTATTCGGTAAGGTAATGCAGTAACTTACTCGAGGGACCACAGTCGAAATGTTTTGTTGCCAGTCTCAATTTCTGTTTTTTTTCTCGAAGTGGGTCAATTGGACACTCCATCTGAGTGCCGAGGACTGTGGCTAACCGTCAGTAGTATTCAAATTGTTTTTGGTTGTATTCATTTCTCAAACCCTCTGTATCACTACTTACAGTCCGTTCTCTCATTTCCTTGGTTCCGGATTGTTGCTATGGTCATTCCAGTAATGCCTCCGTGGACACTTCGTGGTTCACCAACCGAACGGAGCAGGAACCGCTTCAATATAATTCAGGATAGCCTCCAACCGTCATCACTTTTTATGCAGATTCGACTGAACGTTCACTTCAACCGTGTTTTTCGTACGGGCGTGGTTACATTTTTCTGTTCAGTTGGTTGTCCTTATTGTCTTTATGTTTGAACGTCTGATCGTATTTAGCTTCAATCTCGTTTTGTACTAGTAACCACCAAATCTACGTTATTTCTTACTTCACACATATTTGTGGATTGCCATGATACTTGATTTGTTGTTTAGACTGTTAGATTTGATTTGCATTGTTGTGGCTGTCGCTCAGACCTCTTGGTTTGCGACTGCGACAGCGATCGTCTTTCAATCTCTATGATTTCTGTTGTTATCGCGCCATTAAACTACGTTGGCACTATTTATCTGTTTTCTCCCCCCGCATCATCGCCATTTCATCTTTGCAGACGCATCGTTTTGCGGCATTTATGGCCCATATGCCTGCGTTGAATGTGCTGCTGGACGGATTGAAGCGCCGCCGACCCGCGGGAGTTAGTGCACTGTGTGACATTATTGAGGGTCGCGCAGGTCTCCGTGCCTCATCTGCTGGCAGTGGCGGTGGTCCAACGCCTCCACCGCGCACCACTCCCTTGGTTGCCGAGCTCAGTCTAATCTGTCCGGTGTTCCGTACGCGTATGAATGTTCCTGGTCGCATCACTGGGTGTGAGCATGTCGAAGCGTTCGATATGGAAGCGTTCCTGAGACGTGAAGTGCTTTGGCCTAGGTTGAACTGTCCCATTTGCCGGTACGTCCGATCGATCGTTTACTTCATCGGTTTCGTTGAAAATCCTAATCGGTTCCGTTTTTTGACAGTGGATCGTCATTGTCAAATCGAAATGTTCCGTATTTTTTTACCGCGTCAAGTAGGTTCGTTTCTTTTGCTGGTTTTTCTCCTTGTAGAGCATGTGACTGATAATGATCAGTCGTTTTGTTCCAGCAGCAACATTGTCGATGAAATTTTAACGTTTCCTCCGATGTTCGAACTGTGTTCTTACTGCCTTATACAAGTACTGATGACCTGTTCACTCACCGCAGTTACTTGGGACGTTCTCTAATCGCGTATAATCTAAAATCCCGAAACGTTTGTTAACTGGTAAACAAACTTGTTTTTACAATGGAATACTATCACACGTCCCCCATCAGTGATATGGTAGTGGGCCTTTTTCTGTGAAATTTTGAAATATGAATTTGACGGAAGAAATGCAAAGAGGACGAAGTGAATGGCAATGTGGCCTTTAAGAAGACCACTCATAGGAAGCATTCTGTTTTGTCTTCATACTAAATCTGTAGAATATTTTATACACTCCGAAAGCAGTGCTTTCAGCTATCCATGTACTCTAGTCTTCAACAAGTGGAAGGCAGTTATTTCACTGAGTTTGGATATCAGTTTGCGATATCAGTCGGGAGAAAATCCGTTGGTTTAGTTTCGTGGTTAGTTCATGAATAAAAAAAATACCCAGTTTGTGTAGAAGTCCGGGTAACGAAGGAATAGCAGAAGACTGACAAGATCGGGTATTTGCAAGTAAATGTTTATATTGAAATCTAGTGTCAGATGAAAGAAAACACTTGAATAGGTTTGAATGGATGGAGTGAACTGTACCAGATAGGGATTTCGTTGGAAATTTTTCACACATTGTAACCTAATGAATAACAATAAAATCGACTAATTATTTGCGAGGACCACTGAGATACCGTGCTGTCTGTCTTAAACCGTTCTTTAGGTCGTCTGCTTCAATCCACCAGAACTAGGAATGAGTCGTTTCCTTAACTATTTAAGTTGTTTCCATGGATAACTCTATCGATCATCTGTTGTCCTGATCGGGATAAACCTATGGTTTATTTCTACTTCCTTGTTTCCTTTTTCACTTTGAGTAGTTTACTCTGGGCTACATGTTTTAAACACATTGTATTATGTTAGTCGTTAGTCCTTTTCCCGACCTTGTCCCTTTCTTACAGCTTCATGTACACGTCAGTCGGTTCACATGGGACCAGCCCTTGTTTGGGTGCGTATGCTTTGCATACGTATTTGTTCACAAAGCGGGAACTAAGTTTAGCCAACCAAACGTAGTTATACTTTTTGCCTCCAGCGCGAACCCGCTCACTCGTAACATCCACGCGATCATGAACGCATAGCGTCGCATCTGTTCTGGTCTGCATGCATCTGTTTACACCTTTAATTAGCTGTGGCTGGTTAGTCACATTCCAAATTCACATATCTGCTATCACTGTTCCGTCTCTGTAAAACACCATAACCGTCTCCCCCAAGAGGCTTAAACATTATTCACGTTACTGAAGCCGACTAGCCGCAGTATTCTGAAATCCATTCAGACTGGTTCTCATTGGATCACGGAAACACCAGCTCCGATGATGAATACGATATGCTGTCCTTAACTTACTAGTGTCCGTTTTGATCTTCCCTTGCTAAGTGGTCGATTGGCCATTTCGTCCTCAAGACCATTGATCTGGGGGCTCGACGAAAATTGCATTACGTAGTGATCAACACGCTGACGTTACTAATACCCCGTTGTACGGGGGAATAAACTGGAGCCATCGGCATCGGTTTGCCGACTTGAACTTGATATGACAAGGAGTACGGTTCTCCCCCTTCAGGTCGCTAGACGTGTACCACCCGTCCATAGGGAATGATACAATTTGTTTACTTTTTCGTACCTATCTCGATTACTTGATTTTTTGATGAAAATCGCTCTTGCATCCAGTCACCATTCCATCTCTCTCAGCTTAGTTCCATTCAGGTTAGCTTACCGGCCAGAATTTAACGATCAGTTGGAATGTGGAAAGCAGGCTGGTGAATCATGATTTTACTACAAAAAATTAGATGAGGTGTACATGTGGATGTATAGTGTCATGGACACTTTCACAATACAATGTTATGATGATTCAGTTAGTGTGTATGCGGCCATCTGGTCAGTTGTAAGAGGTGTGTTTACTCTTCGGAAACGATTTGGGCTGTGGAGGCTTATTGCAAGGAAGTTTACCATCAGTATTGTTTGTCCTGAATAATAAACACTATCGGGATGGCCGGTGGTGTTCCATATGGTTTTTCTAACCTGTGTTTCGGCGATAACTGCTCTTTTCCGACAAAATTCACATCGAACTTATTCATTCTTAGCTCATATCACACAGTATTCGCTGTTCGGTATTTTTTTAAGCGGAGCGGTGTCAGGTTCGTGTAAAACCTGAATAGTCGAAGGAAAATCCTGTTCAACAAAGGTCATTTAAGAGATGTTGATCCACAAACGTAAAGATGCAAACAGTTTGTCACGGATCCTGCCCTCTTCCATTTCGGCTAGTCGATAGAGGGAGAGGACGCGGTCACACCAAGTGCAGAGAGCAAACCAAATTAGCCAACCTGAACTCGATCAACTGGAATATCTTACATTGACATCGAGGCATCTCAAACTAGAGAAAGTATAGCATTTTACAGCAACACCATAAGCACGTATGGGAACTGTGCGGACTGGACGCGGGAAACTACCAATTTTTTTGTTCAAGAGTGTTAGTGGTATAGTCACCCAAATCTGTATAATTTCAAAGTTTTGATGGGTCAGTTTGTTCAATTTTCATAGCCTAAACCGGTCTTCTGACCAGCCCCTTGTTTGCTGACCCGTTTCTACTAACGGATGCACGCGACTGAACGTAAACATCGGCTATCGAAGATTCCAATATGTTTCATATCCTCAACCCTCAGTCGCCATGTTTAGCTGCTGTAAAATGAGAGAGTTCCAATTGTGACCCTTAGGCTAAAATGACATTGTTTCGATGCCAATGATCCTAAGTACTTTTTAAATCTGTTTCTAACTCTGTTATTGAACTGTTTTTTTTCGGGGCTATCATTATTTTTTTCTCTACTTTACACATTTGCTTTCTCAGACATAAAAGTCCTGCTGGGTTGGACGGGTTGTGTATCGATACGACCATAATGAATGCTGTGCGCTTGGTACATCCAGCTATTGAGAGTATTTTGGTTCGCTCAGACGGCTATTGGCGATTACCGCCTCCTATTTGCCTGGATTTGCCACCGGACATTGACCAATGGCAACCGATCGTTGGCCCACTGACGGAACCGGTAACGCAGGCATTTGAATCTATGGCTATGGTGCGAAGTGCGCAAGAATCTGGCCGACGATTTTCTTTGGCCTCAGTTCCCGGTAGTGGTGGTCAGCCGCACCCTGACTGGTCTGCAGTTCAGCCAACCAATCAACTCTCCAAGCCACAGTCGAACACCGGGATGCCCACTCGTAACAAACCGAGCTCCATCGGTCCTTCTCTGCCAATCACACCTAGTAAAGAAACGACTTGTTCATCACCTTGGCACCACGGGTCTGATTCGCCGTCCGTCATGGACAGGATGGGCGGCCCATTTTCTGACCAAAGAACGGTGGAAAGCTCAGCAGAGTCAAAACCACCATCAGTATCGCGACCGTCTTCTCAACCGAGTAAGCGACTTTTGTTGTTCCTCTAGATTCCTAGCACGAGCCCCTTGAATGATTGTCCCTCCAACTTTCATAATAGCACCTGCCATCACTAGGTGTGACGGCTCATATGTGGTGTGTATACCGTCGGACTACTCAGATATCATTGGAGTTTTTGTTATGGCTTTATTTTTCACTTTTGCGTTAGCCCCTATGCCTCCGCATAATTTTCTACAATAGCCCAGCTCATAAATGTCAAATTTTCTCCATCCACATGAACATGGCTGCGATTATGTGTGTGGCCAGAGTAAAGGGTTTCTGGCTGCATTGAACATGCCAAGTCTAAGTATGTTAAGTGTAAGCTCTTCTCTCCAGCATCTAGATAACCCTCGACAGTTCATATCAGATCCGGCAACTGAGGGACATGCTCCTGTAGATTAAGATGACGGTGAAAACAATTCTACTACGCTGCTGTGAAACCTAATCGTTCAGGATGTGGAAAATGAACTGTTTTCAAACATCCGGTTGTTGAATTGTATGCTCAGTCGCAAACATGGGAATGGTACCGACAAACGAGAAACGGCGAGTTTAAAAATGGATGTTTAGTGGCCAAATTTGTACAGGTTCCAAAGCTCGGTCCTCTTGGACGCATAGAGTTCGATAGTTCGATCATGGACTAACGATGCTAGCTGTCCTGGTTACAATTGAATGACAAATATGCGGGTTGGACTTTTGACGGTTTGGCTGTTGAAAACTGAAAACTCTCGTCAGTAGCCCATTTGCTATGGACGTGTTTATTTATCGACCCGAGATCCCTTTGGCCCGTTGTGTCTGCGGTTAAGCTTATTAAGAGATTTGAGGACTAACCGGGTTCAGTGGCGTGAATATTGCCGCTGCGCGATGTTTGTTCGTGAAGTGTGGAACTGAATAGCAATGCAATCTCGCCTGTAAGTTGGTTGGTTGTATGCGGGGTGCACCCTAGTTTTGGTTTTAATATGGGTTTTCTTCGGACCAAATTCCATTCGCCCCCTCGCTTTTGTCTGTAAACTTCAACTGCTCCTTTTTAACGGTTGTATGGCAGCTAAACGTCGTTCTAATCCATTGGTGCATTGCCGAGGTGCATGAGCCGCCTTTTATGACGTTACAGTCCGTACACATGGTTGGTGCCAAACTAGGTTAAAATCTGCTTGCCTTTCGTTAGCTTCCATGGTCCTTCCACACAACGTGTGTTTACAGCCTAGTGGTTATGTTGGTAACCTCAGCGAAATATCCCCTGACTGCTCGACTCCTAACGAGCATATCCAATTCGAACGGAGTTCGAAACTCTCCTCGAAGTTTACAGTTGACGTTGTTGCCAGTTTCATCACTTGTATGTGACCAATCGTGTTCGTCTACCCGTTCTAGGCACGAAATACCATAAAATTCATCAGCTGTCGCCCATGATCCGACTATTCACATGTTGGAGTCCTGTTTTTCTCCATTTATGTTCGTTTGGCAATAATCTTACTTGCGTAAATCAAATTAACAGTAGGACCCCAAACAGTCCATCACCTAAACACGTGCCTCGACAATAAGAAACCGCAGCACGTGGATGTTCAAATGATATGTTACTCTCTTATTTCCGCTTTATGTGCCCGCCAGAATGCACAGACTGTGTACGTTGGCGCTTTTTAACGGATAGATGCACATAGTGTGCCGTGAAAAGCACACAGTCGTTTCTACCATATTGTCATCCTACCACACAAACAGACACGTGGTCACAGGTTTGAATGGGTAGACTGTCTAGTTTCAATTATGTGGAGATTGTATCAGACCAATTAGGCTTTATTTGTTCTTCCCTATCTCGACTACAAACATCACCAAATACCGATTGTATTTTGTTACACTTGGTTGTTCCTTCATGAAGCCTTATTACTACGTATAATCACGGCTTGAAATGCCGTTACCCGAGCTTCTGGTCCAAATGATTGTTTCTTTGTACACTGTTCCAAACCTGTCCCCTATGAATCAAGGTGCTTCTCTTTAGGAACGGTTGATGTGTTCCCCATATGCTACGCAGTATCTCATTGTTCTTACTTCTAATTAGATCACCGCGCTCACTCTCCGTGACTTGCTTACCATCAGTCTCTTCATTAGGTCTCAGAAAGAGTTATATTTTTCGAAGCCACTGTTATGTCTGCTAACAAACCGAATAGTTGCATCCCATTTATTTTCAGTTTTAGGTGATTTCGCAATTATCCTGTGGGGTTGATTGACCTACTGATTTTAGTGATCGCGTAATAGTGACAAACTCCTGAGCCCCTTGTCGCTCCGGAAAATGGGTTCATTCATTTCATGTAACATTGACCGACCGCATCCTATGACAACTATGATTTAAACTTACCAGTCCTGTCTGCAACCATCAGCACATTTTCACGTTTCGTCCAACGTGTATGAATAATCGTTGTAGTGTACTGCGTCCTCTGCAAATCTGTTGCTGAGTAGTTCGCATGTTGAGTTTCTAACGCGTCACCTGCAATCGCACTACAATAAAAAAAACCTCATCCAATCACTGGTTCATGAGTTTGTCACATTGTTCACCTCGCTGGGCACATCATCAAAGTGTGCACTCCGAATTGGGGTTTTGGTGATGTTGGTTATGAATGAAACATAAATAGGCTACCTAGCACAAAACACTTATTCGTTGAATGTGCGTGAAACTGTGCGAATAAACTTTGGATAGTCAGAGGGCTTACCCAGTGTAGTTGTAGACATAGAAAGATAGTGATTAAGCGTTATCAGTCTACGGTCTCTAGTGTTTACTTGGCAAGATCTTCCACTCTGTGGGCATCTTACTTTTCGATCCACCGACCGATTGACCAACTGGACGTAACAATATGATTCGAAATGTTAACCAAATTTTCCGGTTCTCCAAAGCATTCATCACATTGGTTTTCAAATAGCGGTAACTCAAATGTCATCCTGCATCCTGTTTGTTCCTGAAATATCATGGATGACCTAACACCATCGGTGTTGTCTTGTTCTGCCTCCCCGAACCAGTTATGTGACCTAATTTTCAGATCTAGATAGTTCCTGATCCTGGGGATTGTTTAACAGTGTTTTATTAGAAATTGTGGTTTGCTCATACGATTATTCGAGCAATCAGTGTACACAGTTGTAGGACAAAGCATTAGTGTCATTCGCGTTTAGTTGTCGTGTAGTATGATGCATAGACCCCTAACGACCTAGTCACGCACAAATATGGAATAGGAAGCTAGCTGTCGACAACTTAAGGCACTGGTTAGATATCACAAACTTTAGCTATACGGAGAACAGTTGTCAACAAACGACAGCTGCACTGACATTGTCGATTGGATTCAAGGGAGTTGACAGGGGACGTGTTCTACTTCAAAGAACAACCAAGTGTTAAACCTTCATGGTGGTTAGCTCCTGTACTGTACTGTGTGTGGTGAACGCATTTTCTCCGGTTTTTCGGGGCCCGATTTATGAAAACTCTGCGATTTCTGAACACACATGACGGACGCCCCTGCAAGTCATGCCAGCGATTGGGCAAAACATCGGGACTACCCAATTTGTTTCTTCTAGTCGCCGAATGTTATCGCTATCGAACGATCCATCCAGATTATATGTTCGTGCATCCATCGAAGACCGTAATGCACATTCAGCATTGTCCTCAGCCTTCGTTATTTTAGTCATGATGTGCACCTAAGAATTTGTTGTCCTCTTGAGCATATTTTAAGATTTGTTCATGCTTCTGATTGAAAGTTACTGACACTCTTGTTCGAAGCCGATCATACCAGCTCTTCATTGTTTGAGTTAATGCCTCAATCCATGCATTCAGCCTCGCAAATTCACGACTTTTGTATCGGTCTGTCGCTTTCTTGGTTTGGCTTGAGCGCAATCGTCATCCTAATGCTATCTCTGTAAAACAAGTATTCATGAGTGCCATCCGTCACGATACCGCAAGACGAACTTTGAATCGTCAGTGTAGACAAACCGATTCTATATGTGATTACATCACGTACAGCATTTCTTGGCTCAATCTAGCTTTCCATTATCAAGAATCTCGGTTTTGAGCGTAAAGCTGGTACATCTTATGTTTCTCCTATTCGCGTAGTCAGTGTATGGCTTGTCTTGAAATGAATAAATTTATGGTCATAATCCTATGGGGCACTC
Organism: Paragonimus westermani; assembly: GCA_008508345.1. Classification (NCBI taxonomy): domain Eukaryota; kingdom Metazoa; phylum Platyhelminthes; class Trematoda; order Plagiorchiida; family Troglotrematidae; genus Paragonimus; species Paragonimus westermani. The sequence goes on from QNGE01003149.1 coordinate 67,147, forward strand.
TTCTTTACTGACTGTTTTTTCGTATCCTCAGTTTTAAGAGTTCATTTGTTTTCCCTGTGTCCAAACCACTTGACTTATGATCATACTGTCTTTCTGTTCAGCTTCATTGCATTTAAGCTCCATCGTCTGATTCGCTCTAATCTTACTGGCTTATTAAGGTGGGTTCGGCCTGTTCATAGTCGCTAGTCAGTCGCCGAACGTGACGTATAGATATTGACGGGTTGAGGTGTCCGTTTGCATGAGTCAGCTTCGATCATACGGGAGATAATCTCAGGATTCAGTGTGGGCAAATATAGTCAGTGAAACTTACGACAGACAGACGCAAATTAGCTCTCCGGACCTCAAACTCTGTTTGCAGTTATGTTCTACACATTTTCCTCTTGAAGTTTCGGTATGCTTTTGGGAAGGGGTTTTCTGGCCTTATCTGTTTTATCATGTAACATCTGTCATTTGTTTCGTTTCATTGAAGTCAAAACCCCGGACTTGAGTCTCTCAGTGCATGTGAAGAGCTGATAGCGGGAATGTCGTGTCGATCATAGTTTCATTGCCAACGATCTCATGCTTACTGCGTACCACAATGCCATAAACATACAGGGCGGGCCGGTACTTGGTGTACAGAAAAAGGTTAAGATGGTAATCACACTTTGTGGTGATGAAACTGGCTACTGAAAAGTAAACGAGTGAACCTACTCTTTTTGAGACGAATTTTGGTGATAACCGATTTAGTCGTTTCATGTAATCACATTATGTTGATCCCTCAACTACAACAAGTGTCGCGAGCAAATGTCGTCCTTGAACGTACACACGACGGCATGCTACCTCCGCTCTGGTAGTTCATTCATTCGGAGGTAGATGTTTTGGTCATGATGGTCTCAATTGGATATAGTCACGCAGACGAGATATTGTTTACTCCCGTTGGGTTTTGACTTTCAAGTAAATGAATTTGAGCTTATGAGTGACCGTTAGAAGGTTTTGGAGGACTAGATGTACTGTCTATAGTTTCCTGAGAGGCCCAGCTCTACCGGCAACTTGCAATAAAAGAGAACATTCATCCTCAGTTTTATCAGACCTAGACAAACGCTGAGTTTGTCAACATCAATCGGTAATACGGCACATAACTGCTCTGAATATTTGGACAATAACCATTCAGCGGATCCAATGAAATAATCCAGGAGATTAACTGCCCAAGCAGGATTTTTCGATTAGTTTGCACTGCAGTCCATCAACGCTGCCAATTATCAAGTTGGTTGGGTGAGTAATGGGGTCCAAATGTGAAATTTCCGGGCTTCCGGTGTAGATTCGTAGCTCACCTAGTAAAGCATTTGCTACGTCTATGTATGCTGTTTCTATCGCTGATTCGAATCCAGCCAAGTCCAAATTTTTCACGATTGGTTGTAATCTGATTAACCGTCCTATCGACCTCGCAATACTGTCCCAAGTTAAAATGAACAGGGTGTTGCTTCTCTGGTTCATCTGCACAGTAGTTTTTTCACGATAACTTATAAGACGTTGCCTCGTTCATTCGGTTCTGACACGTTGAGGTGGTGTTGACTTGATTTTCTCAAGATAAGACACCCAATACTGACGGTCGATGCGAGTCTAGGGTTCATTCATTACTAGAAGCGTAATTAAACTGATTATACATAGTAGACGGTGAACAAAGTTTCAATTCCCATGTCAGGTTTTTATCGGTTTTGCAACTTCATATGTGTTAACGGGATTCATTTTCTAGTCAGATAATGTCTCCATGTATGTTCCTCGTCACAAATACGGTACGTTTGACTTGTGTAAGCAAGTATTCAGAAGTGTCGGGCTCCATGCTTAACTGTCTGTCTTTCCCGAAGCGAGACCGACGTACTTTAAGATCGGTTGTCCTTAAGCCCTTTATCAGGGACATGTCAAATGATTATATGAGGGTTCGCAGGTGAACTTGAAAGTGTTCTCTGCTGGCTGTTTTCAAAAGCGAATCTTCTAACGTTCACTTACAACTTCTCCACGACTGTTTTTCACATTCTTCTCAAAAAGAGTGTTCTTGCTCCATCTATGGTGTTGCGTACATCAGGTATCATATTCTGAATCATAAAATGGTATTTGTGAAAACCGAGTGGCCTTATGATTTTGTCGTCACGTGTGTACCTACTTGCTCTTCATTCGACGACCATCTTTTCTTTCACCGTTAAACGTACCAATGAAACAACTTTGCACATTCATAAGCTCATTTGCACATATGAAACCCGGGTTGTGTTTTTCATCGATGGACGCGCGTGCACTAATGCGTCTGTGTGTGTGTTTGAGCGAATGTGGAGTGTCATCTATTTGTTCATCCACCCTGCTGCTGCTGGTTTCTCTGTCTCCTCGCTCTGATACTCGCTGTGTTTCGCCATGTGCATGTTCTCGCGCCTCGACCATTTGTATTAAAACGGTACGCGCGACCGCGTGTGCACACGCGAAAATCAATACTCGTCGGCTGACAACTTTTCCACCAGTGTTGTTGTAATGGTGATGATGATGATGACGCGGAGGAGAAGGATGAAGCGTTGCCTCCGTAAAAACTCAAAGATCCGGGGCCAAAGGTTTATTTCCGTGTGGTGTTTGTAATTGAGAACAATTTCTAATACTAGGGGTTAAAAACTTACGAACTGCCATGTACGTGTACATAAATGCAAAAGGGATTTCGTACAGCACTCATCTAAGCTCTGGAAATTATTGGAGTTCAATGATTAGACCGTGAATTAAGAATGTTAACACATTGTTTACGTCTTCAGGCTTCTTCCAAGCTTTCGATTCTCTGGTCTAAGGTGTTGGGTAATCGCTGGGTAATTTGACTCAGGGAATTGGAAACAATCGCTTCATTTGTTTCTTAGATTGGAAGCCACATAACCCGCTCAACCTCTCTCGGGAGACTTTGGAAGGGATATTGACAAATTGGTTTCTGTGATGTTAATCCTGAACTGCTCGTGATGTGAACGTTACTAATGCGGTTGGGCAGCTAATGTCTTCTGGACTCCGTCTTGTGGTCATTCATAGCTCGGCAATTTGCTATATGGAGACATCTCGAGTTGATTGTCTGTGTTTAGACATAGCGTTTTTTAACTATCTTCCCCGCTTGATCCCTCAATTTCACCCTTGAACTGCTGTTTCCTTTAAGGTTGTTCGAACGTTGGGCTTCAGTGTCAGCCACTGTCATTGCGCTATGGGCAATGATATCCTTTTCTCTTTTAACGAAAGTTGCTATTCTGATCGAAGTGTATTTTGTTCGGCGCAGGTTTCAGGACACTTGGAGTGTCCCGACACTAGTCATGCAATTCGTGCTCACAACAGACCAGCCGTGTGCAATTAGTCTGGCAATCGTGGTTAACGTGTAACCTACCTAAGAATAGAACTTCCATACACAGACTTGAAGTTATGGGTTAGAGGATTAGGCAGATAGAAGGGCGGAATAAAAACCAGAAGAGTAGGCGGCCGAAAACGATAAGATGTGAGAACAATCACTACCAAGATAGGGTCAGAAAAAATCATTTTCACTCTCACGGAATTGGATTATGGTTTCTAACAGCCCCGAGGCTTCGGCCTACTTAGGAATACTTTCCAGGTTGTTGCTACAAATCGCAGAGAAGTTGTCGCGTGCTCTAACTCTGTCTCTACTTTAGTTGGTATGCTTTGCGATAATTCTACATGTGTGTGCATTTTGCCCACTTTTCTCGGCTCGTTCTGGTTTGATGTTTCACCCGTGTGCTCTGCTTTTCTCAGCTCAACAATTAACCCTCCTTATTTTCTATTTTCCCATATGGTTCCAGTCTCATGGCATAGTGTCCACTCCTCGCCGACTGATCAGTCTTTCATAGCGGTTTCCCAACCAGGACAATCTCCCAGGCTGATAACAGACTCGTCCTGCGCCACACTACAACAGCATCAACGCAATGATCCCCCCGTGACTGGCCAGTCCGTCCCACCTCGATTATCCGTGTTGCACACAGAGAGCATACCGATTGGTGTGAATACTGAAGGTCTTTTGAAAACGCGTCGCTGCTCGACTGGTTCGACGCGCATTGGACTAACTGGCTCGGATTCCGTGCGCTGTCTGGCTGCGGTGCCGGAAAATGCAGTCGCCTCTCGCCCTGGATGGTCCGATCCGGTTGTTTGCGCTTCCGAAAGCAACTCACCCTCACGGTTTCCACCGGCTAGTTTCAATCCTAGTTCATCATCTCTACCCACTTCACCTGCGGTCACTACTCGGTTGACGTCGAACTATTATCCCGTATCCACCGTCCCTGGTGTAAGTTCGGGTATTTTGGAGCAGCCCAGTTATTCCACTGCCCAGCTCACCACGAGCATGATCAGAGGTCCCGAGCCTGCTACGATGTCTGCGACCAGGAGTCTGTCTGGATCGGATGCTAGTAGTCCACATGTTGGTGTTCCCGTTTCATCTGTTGCAACCATAACGTCGACTGCTGTTGATGATTGTCGAACAAGCCTGTTGGCGCCAAGCCCCGCCGACCGGAAGCGAACGGAGTCGGTTGCCGTCACTCCTGAGGATGAGTTTGGTAAACAAACCAAGAAACCCACTTCGTCACTTAATATGGGATTGGATTTTCTTCTGTCAGAAGAGCAACCAGTGCCCGATCAGGCAACAGCTTTGGGGCTAGATAAAGTCGATTCCGGTCCGTCCTCTGTAGCCGTATCTCTCACAACCCAGCCTGACAGATTCGCTGAATGCGATTCGGAACGGTCGGATTTTAGGCCTAATAAACGCAGCTTTAGTCCTCACAGTCCCATCGGGACGGTTTCGAATACGGATTCATCCAGTCTACCGATCCATGATAGCCTAGGTCAGCCGTACGCCTATGCAAACGCACAATCCGTTTGTCAAACAGATTCCTTCATTGTTCAATCGAGCGATGACATGCAGCCTGATGCGTCCGTCAAGCGCGTCAAATTAGATTTAGATCCATCTTATCAGCCGTCCGCCGAAGCAGATCGACATGTCACTTTGTCCTTCCCGAAGACAGACCAGGTTTTGAACCACGAACAGCTTACTGCGACTTCATGCAAAGCATCTGAAAAAGAACCGCCCAAATCATCCCCTGAAGATTCTCTGAAACAAGCCGGAGATCCATTCGGTGTTGTCAGTAATGGTCCACATGCCATGGTTAATTACAAATCAGAGGAGAACTGTATGGAAAGTTCATGTGTAGCGCTGCCTTTCCTTCTATCGGCTGAGCTGGACGATGATCGGCTTTGCAATGAGGCCATTAGGTCCCTTTCAGCCCGAATCGATCGAATCGAGGTTTTCCTTGACGAAGCATACATTCAATTTGTGGAGAGTTTCCCCTGCACGTGAGAGATGGGTATGAATACGCGTCCACCTGCGCATCATCGTCGCCTTATTCATTCCATCATTCGGTTTTCCAACACTCGATCGCGTTTTCGTGCGCTCGCCGCCATTCTCCCTCTCTCCTCGTCCGCTTCGGACGATATTTCTGTGCTGGCTGCGTTCGGTCGCTCTGACGACCATCTCCTAAACAACCTGTACTGCATTTCCCCCCTAATTTGAACGCAATCCCTTAGGACAAGTATTTATTCGCAAACTTATTTCGCACAACTTGTACACAGCTGACAACATATGTCCTGTGCTCCCGGATCTGAATGAAGACAAATCTGTACAGATGCGCTCCATCTCTAGCATTTTTCTCTCTTGTTCGATTCAATCTGGCCACCGATTTTCATCTAGCGATCTGTTCCACAATCCGCAACTCTGATTGTGGATCATGAATAAATGATTCTCACTCCTCTCTCCGTTTTGATCTTTTGTCGTGCTAGTTAGATGCAGCTAGGGTGCCTATCTGTTGTCCTCAAGCATTCAGATGTGCTTTTTTCTACGCTTACTGGTATTTCTCAACTCACTTATGTCCAATAATTTTTTGCTATCATTGTCTGGTGGATACATCCGCTCAACACACATCTACTTATACTCCCTCCGCCTCTCTCATTCGATTCGTTATTCCACACTACGTGTATTGAACTGGTTTTCTTTGAATCTCATGCGCGCACTCTCTCATATCAGTTTTTTCTCGTGTATCTCAATCCCGCCGCTTTCTCTCTCGGGCAGTCTATTTGCCACCTCACCAACCAGCTATGCGGATATTGATCGTGGTTATCTTTGATGTACAAAATGTTCTTTTTCTCTCCTGTTTTTGCCTGCGCGCACTGACTGCTTTCAATCAAGTAAAGAAGTCAATTTTTCTATTGAAAAAAAGACAAATATTTGACTTTGTTTATCTTCTGACAACAAAATGTGCAGTGTCGCGGACAGTTACTAGGTTTATTGGTGGTTGATCTGTAAATGTGTGCTTGTGAGTTTGTGCATGAGACAAACAATAAGGCATGTGCCAGCCACATCGAATATTGACCTCGCGATCTGAGTCCACTTAAACGATGAGCGTATTGATCTTTAGGGCGGTATGTATCGCCTATAACCACTTCGAAGTCATGGTAATTTTGTGTATCAACAGCTTTCCAAAGTTGTGTACCCTTTGACAGTTCTGACGTGGATGCACCGCCCGAGAAAAATAAACATGGTCCAAACGGGGAATATTCGCTTTGTTAATCACCAGCACCGTTCCCAAAAATCCACTGTTTAGTCTGTGGGCGTTGTTCGGTTGACTTTAACGGCAACCTTCACCTTTCTTTTCGCACTTTTCACGGTAGCATCGCTGCAGGTTGTTTTTTATTCTAGGAGCCATTGCGTACGTGTTCCAGCTTGGATAGGGTTGGTTAACAATGCGACCTGACCAATCCTAATCGTCTTCACTTGGATTAGAGCTTGATAGTCGAGGCGGTCAGGGCGTCGCTTGTACTGTTGTCGAGAAATCATTCACTTCTCGGCACACGTACAGCGCTGCGTCCTTTGCGAGGTCCAGTCATGCGGAACGGCTTTTTGACACGTTCAGTTTGTTGCTTTTTCCGTTTATCTTAATTGTCTCTCATGCAAACGAATCCACCGTTGTCTTGAACAATAGGCGTAATCAAAGTTCCTGGTCTAGAGTGATTGCAGTCGCTTCGCTACACTCGGGTACGGTTATCCTGCATGAGAAGTTCAAGTCCAAATTCTCAGGTCCGGTCTACTGTGATCCACTACAGTAGAAGTCAAGTGCAGTGTCATGTTAAGCTCCCAGCAAAACACGCACTGTCGTCTCATGAGTTTCTCGGATTTCGGTTTCGGACTGACCTCAGAGAAGCAACACTGGTGCTGTTGTAGGTGACTGCCCTAAGTAATTACAAAAGGTTTCGATCATCTGTAGCGGTTCTTCTTGTTCGTCTCATCGATTACATTCCCCTTTGTGAAATCTCTATTGCCTTGCTGTTTTTTGGAAAGTCTTCAGAGGAGTGACTGTTCGGAGTCTCGAAATATATTTCTGGTTGTGACTCAGCCTGGTGCAGTGTCGAATAGGACGGCGACACTAGACAAACCTTGTCAATCGCAGAGTATCCGCTTGATGTACTGTCATTTCAAGGGAGCTCATGCCGGGTGATAACGATCACAAACGACACATACATACGTGGTCGGTTCTTAATCATCACAACTACACAGAGGATGGCGCATGTGTGAGGTTGCCAGGTGGTGACATTTGACAGTTGTAAATTATAACTGAAAAGTCGATTGCGTAAGCTACGTACAGGAGGCAGCTGGCGGTGCCTCACCCATTTTACTGGGATTGATTATTAATCTCATTACGCCATCTCTCCCACAAACTGACTGTAAGGTGGCTTTCATTAGATGGAAGCTTGACCCCTTTATCTAGTTTGTCTTATCTCTCTAATGTTCCTCAGAATATCTAGACTGTCTGCCGACCTGGTTCCCTGTTCATCTCATGGGTGTGTGATGAACAGTCTTTTCTGATGCTAACAAACAGTGTACGAACCTGTTGGCGTGTCTTCGGTCTGCTAATCTTTCGTTCGATCTCCTTGTCCACAAATTGGCCAATTTACTCAAAGGTGTGATCTCGGTAAAGGAGATCCTGAATCGCGAACGCCGACGGCAACAAGTGAAGACAGAAAACAGGTGCGTCAGCCTTTCCCCATATGATAGTTTCAATACAATAGCTGAACGGGAAGAGAGGAGTGATGTATGAATATAGAAAACTGTATCAACGCTTATTCAGGAAAAGACTACAGAATAGTCCTTCACTTCGATCTATAAAATTAGTGTGCACCTGACTGTCTGACAGTATTCGCCACATCAAGGTAAACTGACACTTTTTTAAGGAACGGGTTATAGATCTTAATGTAGCAAATGCAACGGGTGTAATTTCTGTTACGATCCCGTGTGAGAGAAAGGCAAAAACGAACACAAGGATCGTGAGCAGTATCTCGATCACGAACGGAACGCAACGATATCGCAAAACGGCACAAAAATCAGTGCAAGTATAGGAACCCAGCCCTAGCAACTTAGAACACCCTAACAGGTTACGAAAAAGACGGCTTTCAAACGGGGTTTATTTGCTGCTCAACCCGAAGGCGAAACAGTGGTGTACATGACCTGTACTTATAAGCTTTGAGCGGCCTTTGGCCTAGGCCACTCAACGGACCTATTAGAAGTGGGCGCAAAACCGGGATTTTGAAAGTATTGGCGGGTGTTCAAATTCCCAAAACTGAGAAATCCACTTGTGGTGAATTCTTGGGAAGAACTGCCTTTTCCCAACGATGTCGTAAGTGAGAGCGATACGTTCGCAGAACTAAACACTCGGTTAAGCCTCACGGTTCCTAATGTCATAGGCCACTGCTCTACGCCGACGTTTCAGAGCAGCATCTGCACCCTAGGGAGTTTTCATGTTGTCTGACGGATAAAACTTTCGACATTGCGCAGTCTTTTGTTTCTTAAGGTGAAAGGAGTGTTTTTCGGATGTTCGAATAACACCGGGCTGACAGGAATGATCTTGCTGTTTATCCAAATCTAGGTGGTTCAAGGTGGCGATTTGTTGGTCTCCAAACAAGACGTCAACCGCCTGGTTTTTTCTTTCTGGTCAATGTTTAATGTGTTGAAAAATCGGCAGTTCTGCTCCACAACTAAGGATCTTTTCGCTTATCACCTCTCCGTTGCATTTATCTTCGTGCTGGAACGTGATAGATCTCTGATTAGTAACGAGAATGCAATGACTGATCAGCAGGAAAGACTGCCACTTTCGCAAACGTTCCACAACTTAGCCTTTTTTGACCCACGGAAGTCCCTCGATTCAGGTCAATATTCGGAAGAAGTAACCCACGGATTTTCCGTCGAGAATGAGAGTGGAGGAGTTTACACTGTCGGACGCGCTTGTTTTAACTGTTAACACTATGTCCTTTCTCCTAGCGATCACGGTTACTCTTCTTATCTCTTGTTTCGAACTGTGAACCAAAATTTCCAGAGCTTTTGGTAAAGGAGTGTTTTGTTGTCTTTCAGAGGATGGCCTTACCAGAGAACTTTGGGAACGTATTCGTGACGCTCTACTGGATCGTGCGATGGAGATTACTTTTGTAAAGCCCGAAGTCTCCGAAGATTTTATTTCAGTATCTGTTTGAAGTCTCCGTAACCGGAAAGGTTGGCTGTCTATGCAGCGGTGGTACCTCTGAGGTCATCAGGACTAATTCCATACTTCTTGCAGCACTAAGAAATCAAACCTGACCGACATTTTGTTGCATGACATCATGTCCATACACGGTAACTTCGTCTACACTGGCTAAAGTATCCTTGATGTGACCGCAAGAGACGCTTCGCCTGGAAATTCCTATTGCAGGACATCCATTACACGTATGTGAACTTATAGGACAATAAACGCAAACATTATTTTACATGGCTGTCATGTATTCCTATCCTTGGAAGTAGTTTAACCGCATTCTCTCAGGTGACACGCCACGTGTAATGCATGTACACGTTCCCAATAGTCGCTTCTGGTCCTTGGTCTTCCTGGCATTGAGACCTGCCCCTTGGTTCCTGCGCGTACTAGGCGTACTATATTACTCATAGACGAAGTTTTAGATTATACAACATCCTCTGTTCTTTTCTTTGCTGTTATAATCGATAACTGGTAAGAAGCAGACCACTGTGTTGGCAACTCAGAAGAGATTATGCCAAGGTTGTTAAAGATTACCACAACCTTCGAATGCAGCATACTTCTCTCTGGTGGTGCGCATTTTACAGGTCGAGGTTGCTGAGGGCTTCAAAACGGATGTCTTTTGCAACATGCAGGCCAGCCGACTCTACTCTGGATGCCCGTGACTTCGCGGACCAACCTTCGGGCAACGTGGACGCACCAGGGCACAACGCTCTTCCGAAGTAGGGGTTCGAACAACGGTTCTGAAAAGAGAAACAATACGAACAAACATGAGCCGAAGGCCCAGTAAGCCATGCACACGACTTACACAAACGT